>JAWQRN010000586.1:0-28141 GCA_033557685.1 Sperchopsis tessellata
ATATATGTATATATATATAGATTGTTGCATAATTTATCCTGCCTACAAACTTTGTATTTTTTGTATACCATTTAGTTCATTAGATTATTTCTTTTGTATTTCACACGTGCAATGTGTATGACTCTACTCCGAGTCATCACGAAATGTGTGCTATATGGTAGATAGCAGTATGAATTGCGTAGCTGTGGGAATGTGGGTATTTTGCGCTGGTTTATATTTATAGTTGCTTTTGTGATTACAGTAGCTGTACCAATTTATCACAACAATTGGCAATGAAGTAGACCCATCTAAAGTTAAAAATCGAAATTAGTGTCCAAAAACCCCAACAGGCTGACCGCTGAAGAACTTGAAGCTGCATTAAATTACTCGTTTAGTGATTAGTCTCTTAATGCCGATAACGATAGTGATGACCTATATGAATAGTGATTCTAATTTAAATTGTGCGCTCTGATGTTTCTAACGAATATATGGATGCCAGTGAATGTTTGGACAGTACTGTATAGTATTCCAACTCTGCCGGAAATGCCGATAAGCGTTGAAAATGCAAATTCTTCACTACAAAATTCTAATTCAAATCTCCTGATTAGTTTTGATTTTTCAAGAAAGAATGAATTATTAGTACAACATCCATAATGTTTGGCACTATTATTTCAGACAGGCATTACTAAATGTAATCACACTCAAGACTGTTGGAAAACAGATCCACTTTTCAATTATAATATTATGAGTAGAGATAGGTTCTTAATTATTCTCCACTGCATTAAATTGGAAAAAATCTACATAATCATAATAATATTCAAGATGATCGTCTTTATAAGCTAAGGCCATTTGTAATTTATTTTAGTAAAAAAATCTCAGATACATATTAGCCAGGTAGTATTGACGAATCGAGGGTTTTATGGAGGAGTCCCTTAGAATTTAGACAATACATTAGAACTATGAGATATACATTTGATATAATGCTCTATATGATGACTAAGCCTGATGGTACAGTTTTCAAAGAGAATGTACATACAAAAGTAGTTTTACGATTACTAGAGGTAAAGCTTCATTGTGGACATGCTATATATATGGACAATTTTCACAACACATTTGAATTAGTAAAGGAAAAATAGATTTTGTACAGGAATTAAACTAAAGATCCTAGGGGTAACCCAAAAGATGTGATTTCACCTATACATTCAAAAGTTATAATAGGAAAGGGGACAAAAGGGATTTTTAATATGTATGAAATTTCCAAACACGGAGACACGAAAAAAAACCTGTTCCAATATTAAAGTGCAATGAGTTCATGTCTGGAGTCGATCGCGAAGACCAAATGTTGCACATTATCCTTGCTGTAGAAAAACATTACGTTGGTACAAAAATTTAACCATCTGTTTCTACAGATGATGCTACTATATTCTCTTAATAACACATTGTCTGTGAAAAATATTACATTGTATGACTACAGATTGAAAATAATTAGTGTGTTATTAGAAGCAGGGATTATCAGAGTAAAAATTTTGCTGTCAAGGCTGCAGATCACTTACCAACTAAAATTCAAAATAAATCTGAAAAGAGAGGAACAAACAGAAAAAGATGCAGAATTTGTTCACAGAAGAACATGAGAAAAATACAATATATAGTGTGCATTGCTTCAAATTACACCATGACTTCAAATAAATATTGTATTGTTCTGACTGCATCCTTCTTAATTATAAGTAAAGAAATCTTCGAATATCTTATATTGTATCAAATTAATAAATCCTAAGACTAATTTAAGTAATATTTTCTTTAAATTACTTCATTTCCGAGTCGATCAGCATATAGCAATAAAACCTTAATAGTGTGTTAATGACTCAGATTTGAGACGGGGTCTAAAAATCATAAAAAAATAAATTTAAACCATGTAAACTATATAGCTTTGAAATATGGAAATACATTTTTAAGAAAATCTTTTTAGCATGGTACTGCAAATACTAAAATTCGTTAGAACTGAACGTGTTAAACTTTACCTAACTACCATATATACATTTGATGTTGTAAGTCTGTATTATTACCTTCATGAAAATAAAAATAGAGCATTTAGATGTTAAAATATGCTTTTTCCCTGGGAAAGCAAAAGCCTACCCGCGAAAATATGAAAGAATGTTTTTTCAAAAATAACATCTCTAGTAAGGTAAGTAATAATCTCAGTGTATTTTAAAAATAAAGTTAGGTAAATTCAAAATAATTTTTACAATTTAATACACACATGTAAGAATTCATATATCTGAAAAAGAGACAGATATGCATTGTATAAAAAAATATGGGGGAGTAAACAAAAATAAAACTAGTAACGCCAAATTATTAGTTTCCAAAAGGGCCGAAAAAATGTATGTCTTTAAATTCATCTGAGCGTCGGCAACGTAGGTAATGTTAATACATTCCAGGAAATTAAAGAATACTCATATCATGTTCTAGTGTCTCTTTTTTGCACTGATAGTAAACTCAGAAAATAGTTTAAAAAAATTATAAAACTTTTCTTCTAAGTTAAAAATGCATTTACAAATAATAATATTCCTGAAGACGTCATAAAGGAAACTATATAAACCAAAATCGTAACGCTAATCCACAAAGTACATGAATATCCAAAGACATCAAAGTTTCCTATAATGACAAAGTATCTCTAATTTATAAAAAAATATTAACTAAATTTGATATAATGCCTACTTTTACCTCAACAAATAAAACCAATATTTATAAACAAAATGTAATTCTAAAGTTAACAAATTGGATCAAAATAATCTTTTATATAAATTAACGTGCTCTAATTTCTCAAGGATTTATATTGACTAAACAAGCACAAAACTAATAGTGAAAATTAATGATAGTACCAAAACAAATTCGTATACTTAAATATAATGTGGTCTATGAAAACATAAACATTTCAGATAAAGATAAACATAAAATATTAATAAGATACGTTTAATACTTTGAATAATTTATAGACTTTAAATTACACACAAGATACACAAAACTTATCAAATGAATACAATGATATCATAAGAAACAATAAAACTTACTTAAACACATAACTTGTTTTTTTTTTGAAATTACAAGCAAAACAAATCAAAACTAAAACATTCTTTAAAACATTGCATAATATTTCATAAAGCAGTTAACATGTGCTCTTATAGTTACAAACTCTTTGAGTGCTTAACATATTTATTTCAGTAACAGAAACTCCGTAGCCTAGTTGTAGATCGCTTGATTAGCAAGTTGGAGATCCTCGGTTCCAATCCCACCGAATACAAAAATATTTTACCTTTTTTATTTATTGTCTTGTACATAAAAAACAAAACAAGTTTTGTTTCTTTAAATGAAAATTATAGATTTTATGTTTAAAACAATAAATAAAAATAGGAAAAAAAATAATAATTCAGGCACTCTGCCACTATGATACAGAATTTCATATTGTGGAAATAAATATCCTATGTATTTAAAATCCTAATAAATCATTATATTTAAAAAAAATTTATTATTAAAAAAATAAAAACAAATTCGGCATTTATATATGCACATTTATATACTAATTACCCAGCCAAGCCCAGTCCGGACTATCGTACGGCGTCGAATCATGGACGCTATCAAAAGAAACAGAAAGGAGACTAGAAGCTTCGAGCTATGGACATATCGGCGCATCCTCAAAGTGTCATGCACTAATTACGTGAGCGAGGAGGACATTCTATGGAGAATGGGGAAAGAACGGGAAATATGAATTGCAGTTAAGTTCAGTAGACTGAAATACCTCGGGCACGTTATGAGTCATAAGGAGATATACATAATACTCTAACTTATTCTGGAAGGAAACGTTCTGAGAAGAAGAAGCACGGGAAGAAGACGAATATCTTGGCTTAAATAGCAAAGTCAGTGGTTTGGAATGACCTCACTGCAACTGTTCCGAAAAGCAGTAGACAAGATCTAGATTATCACGATGATCACTAATATCCAGAAGCATACAAAAAAGAAGAAGAATTACCCGTCCAAAATATCATACCTAAATAAAATAAGTAGATAGAATAAACAATTCTCCAGAATAAGTTTAAAAAAATGTTAAAGATGTTAAAAAATTAAGTACATTGGTTGTAATATACTTTTGTAGATGTCTATATGTTTTATACTTCATTTCAAACTTTTCATTTCATAAAAGCTTGTTAAAGCATCGTTTTCGTACCTGCCTAAAACGGTAATAAAGTATGTGCGTAGCACTTTATATTGTGCTTGTAACAGTAGAGAATAGAAACAAAAGAGTCATTTACGTATTTTTAAATATAAATATCTGTTATAACATTTATAGTGTAATTAAAATTTTATAAACAGAACATTCCTACAGCCAAACTGCTTTATAAAAGATGTTTTAAAGTTTTGTAAATATAAACATTAAAATATTATACAATAATCTTTTCACATTTTGCATACTTTAGTGGAAGTTTTATAACAAAGTTTTATAATTTGGTTGCAATATCGTATAGAACAAGTAAAGAAAGCTAAGCTGTTGTTTTATAAAAAAACATTATGATTTGTACTAAACATTAATAAAACTTTCATAAAACATTTCTCAGAATGTTTTCAGGACGTAAAATGTTGCGAAGAGAAAATTGAATATATAAATGATCCCCTTTCCACTTTTACAAACTTTTGACAAATGTTTTATAAAACAGTTTGGTGAAGACCTAATTGCCTCTAAAAAGGCTTCCTTTAGCACTCCTACAAAACTTCTATATAAAAATTTTAAGTTGGTTGCATGAACCTTCTCAGTACACGTTTATAAAGCGAAAAGAAAATTACAATATTAGTTTTAAAGCAGATGCAAGAGCAATCTTAGTATCAGCTATGTAGCCAAATTGTCGCGTAAAGCAAATTAGAGGTTAGTAATATCCCAGTAAAATTAATTAGCGTTAGATGTTTCAATTCAGGTATTTAGGTTGGTCCTTTCTCAGAAGGCTTTGTCTATGAGATAGATTTTTGTCTAATATATATATATATATATATATATGTCAAAGTCCAGCCCATTTATGTGGATTACCGAGTGGTCATGTTCACTGACGATATAACGGCGGTTTTCCCGCTGATTCTTTTGCTGACCTGAAATTCGAAGGCAGTCACATTTTAGGTAGCTCATGTAACTTATTTGAACGCAAAAAACTAAAGAATAATTTGTCAGTTACTCATTTAACTGTGTTTTATTGCAGATATAAGATTGGTCTGGATATTGTAAAAGGCCATAAACGGCTGGTGATTTTGGACTGTTGTAACTTTTTGTGACTAACTTTAGAGTCGAAATTTGCTTTTACTGGTCTGTCTTAAATAAATAAATAATATGAAATCTGAACTTTTAGAGAGCTAATTGATCTTGATGTATTAAGAAACGTATATTTTGATTGCTTTGAAACTTTAGTTAGTTATGGAACTCACTTTTCGGGAGGCATGCACACGGTAAATATTTAAAACTCAGAAAAGAACTCTCCGAACTTTAAACCGCTTGAAAAATTGTGATCCATGTAAGGAGATTTTTAAAGAAAATTTAATCTTCACGGTGCCTTCAATTTATATGAAGTTAATGCTCTTGTATATTTACAGGAACCTTAGACAATTTGTATAAAAAAACTGCTTCAGGACTTAGTCAGTTAGAGATAATTTAAACATTCTTTAAAGCAAATTTTGATACCAAATGTATTTCATGATTTAGTAGAGTTTTAATATATTTTTATGAATATTGATCATTGTATTATTTTTTAACGCAGGGTTTTGAGCAAAGTGGTGGGGATTGACAGTAGTTTTTATGTTTGTTTTATAATTAAATTATATCGGAAAATAACTAAATGAGTGGGCTCATCCATTTCTTTTATTCAATGCTGAATATAATTAACTGATATACTATGTTTTATAAATCAATTGCATTTGTGCTGGAAATTGACTAATTGACACTGTTAATAGTTTGTGTTAGTAATATGGGTTAATTATCTACATCTATTTAGACTATTATGACAACAAACTTAACAAACTTGACTTAGGAAAGTGTGGCTTGGTTATAAAGTAGATCTATAACTTAGAGTGGTCAAATAAAGATATTGTAGATGTGAACAAGGCTCTTAGATAAAAAGCTTTTGATCCAAACAACACTGACTAGTTTGAAGAGGGCTTGAAGATTAAATTGAAGATTTGTGGAAGCATCCTCTCCTCTCGTAGGTATTTCTCTTGTTCGCTGTTATTTATAGAATTTTAATAGTGACTAATATGAGTAGTACTTAGAATATTTTTGGTAGTTTGAGAATATCGGAGGGATTCCTAGATGACGTTGATTTTGAAAAAGTTTAGTGAGCATGTGTGTTAACTAGTGGTAAGGATGATATATAAGATATATAAGATTTATAGAAGAGGACTAGAAAATAGCCCTAAGGACTCTGCTGTAGATATTTATTGCGAATTGGAAGATGGTAAGTAATATAGGATTGATTATATGCAAAGAGTTTGTAGATGAGGTCAACATGGCATTCAAAGTCCAATGCTCTTTTTATAGTTATAATATATGATTCTGGAAAGGTGCAACTTTGACCTTATGAGTACTAGCTAGATATATACACAGGCGTAGTACAAAGTTAACTCTACTAAAATAGGAAGGGACTTCTTAGTTATTATTAGGTAAAAGCTGTGGGTAACAGAAACTAAGTCTCCGTAAAAAAATGTGCATAGTGTCTTGAGTAGAGATATGGCTCAAGAAAGAAAAAGTTTTTGTGATTCTTGAGGTGACTATATTAACTTAGGGAAGTGGGAAAGGTGATAGGTGCATCTGGAAGAGATTTCAGTCGAGTCTGTCCCACCAAGAACACGATTTTCACAATATTTTGGTATTCGTTTATAGTTAGGTCTTGTATAAGTCACTGATTTCACTCAATTGCAAGTACCGAACATGGATGTTGTGGTTTTGATTTAAGATGTGAGCTATGCTATGTGCGAAAAAAATTTCCTAATTCGTCCATGACAGATATAATGTGCTTCTTTGAACGTGCCTGCGAAGATATTTGGTTTTAATGGGCAATGAATTTTGAAAGGGGGTTAACTTTTTTTAATTTATTTAAGTGTTTTGTATTTGCTGTCTTGATGGAGATGCACTTCAACCTGTTGCGCCTTTAGTAACGTTGATGCGGATAGTTCTATTTTAATAAATACGACGGTTACCTACTAAGTGCATACAAACGAGATGTGTCATTACTGTTTTCGTAAAATTTGACATTTGTTATTGTGAAAACAGTGCCATCTTAGGAATTGACCTATTATGTAGTTTACAATGAGCGTTAAAAAAAATAGTTTTAAAAAATTCAAATTTTACGTGAAGGTGTTCGTTGGATAATTTTTACGATTTTAGTAAGCGCTTAATTCAAAAACAATGCATACAATCGCTTCGTTCAACTTTTGGTAACGAAGCACCATCAGAAAATATTGTTTACACTTGGTTTGCAGAATTTCGTCGTGGTCGTGCGTCCGTCAGTAATGAATTTCGTGAAGGTAGACCAAAATCGGTTGTTATTCCAACATCGATGCTGTGTGCAACATGATTGATGAATATCGACATGTGACGCACGGTGAGATAGAGGCATGCTTAGGCATATCGAAGACGGTAGTACATTGGATTTTGCATGAACATTTCCACTTCCAAGAAAATGATAGCTTGTTTCTTCGGTTTTACTGGACATGACGCAACCATTCCTTTAGAGAACAATTAACGCTGAATGGTATACAACTATTTGTTTGCCAGAAGTTATCGACGAAATCAGAAAAAAACTACCGAAAACGTCACATCATTCTTCATCATGACAACGCAGGCTCTCACACAGCACGCCAAACGATTAATTATTTGAAGGAGATAAACATCGAGTTAATGTCTCATTGCCTGTTTTCACCTGATTTATCACTTAACGACTATTTTTTGTTTCCCAGTGTCAAATAAAAAATTCGTGGACAGCGATTTTCATTACCTCAAGGAGCTGTTGAAGCCTTCAAAAACCATGTTCTTGGGATACCAACTTCACAGTGCAAAAAATGTGTCGAGCATTGGTTTAAAAGTATGCAAAAGTGTATAAATATCAATGGCGAATATTTTGAAAAGCAATAAAACAGTTTGCATATTATAGTTATATACTTAAGTAAAATTTTTTTCGTCACTTAGAAGTAAGTATATCTGTATGTGGTTAATTACAGTTTTATTTTAAATACTACTGATACAATAGTTTGTTCTCTAGGTGCCGCAGATTTTCCTTAAAATAATGTAAATGACATTTTTAACAACCCTAACCACGTCATAAATAAATTATTACATATAGTAAACGGTACTATACTTTTTTCTTACAGTGTATTAAGTATAATTTTAGAAAATGTTATTGTTTATAGGTGATAGCTGTTCTTATATATTGAACAGTTGCAGACTAGAACGAAACAGTGTAGGAATGCATTAATTTGCATTATTAGGAAAAATTATATCTTAAAGATGTTATTGGAAACACGATTTTCAGATTTAATTTTGTACTCCATATGCAATTAATAGAACACCCTTATACGTTGGTGTTCCTTAAGAAATTCTAATATCGACCTTATCATATTCTCATGTAAAAGACAGGGTAAAGGTCTTCCTATCAGAATACTAATTAAGCCAATAGAGATGGCTCTTGTCTGCGTTGCACAATCTTTCGGGATTAAATGCCCTAACTGGGTGAGATAACGTCGGTGTTTTTTCAGACTTGGCAAATTGGGGAGTTAAATCTCATCGAAAAGAGCAGTTTATTCGACTGACCTTCAAATCAATGTAGAGTTTTATTTAGCTTAAAATTTTAATTGAAATTATTTTGAATTGTAAATTAAATCGACAAAAGTCTCGCTTTAATATTTGATAGAATTAGGATGTTAAATTTTCTTCAAGTTAAAGATATTTTATTATTTCTAATTATATAGAGGTATCCCAATTTTAGTTTTCTATCACTTTGTTTTTAAAAATATTTCAACTCTATACACAAATTCTACTAGAAAATAAATAAAACATATGGCATACATCTAAGAATGTTTAAAACTTTCTGATGTATACGTCAAGAAAATTAAAAAAATATATTGAAAGAAGTCACTAACAAATTGAAATTATATGGCAACAAAATATTTAATATTCCAATCTTGTTGGTGATTCTTTATAAATGGACCTCTATTATCTCTATAATACCAGCCTTAGTGTAAGATGTACATAATTTAAAGTAAAATAAGTTAGAAAGGTATGGATCTTTGTATTCTTATGAGGTTACTTTCTAAATTTTAAATTATTATTAGTTATCTAACATCGTTTACGCAATGGATGCTGCAACTATTCAACTAGAAAAATCTAAAATGTATTACATGTATATCCATTTCAACACAGGGACAGTTTTTAATTAAATGGTTACCAATATTATTGAGGCCACGACTTAGCTGGTGAGCTTCTTTTTCTGATAGTTCCTATCTGCTCTAGATGTAGCACCACCCTAGCAACTAAAAAGGAAAATATAGAAAACAAATTTGAACTGCACCAGTAAATAAAAATGAAATAGAATCATCTTTTGCAGGAGCTTAGAGGAGATTGTGGCTTCACGTATCCGGTGTTCAATGGCATGTTACAGATAAAATAATTCAGGAATATTTATATAAATAACATAATTGTCAGGATATGGATTTTGCAGTTGGATTTTGATTGGATCCTATAAATGATATATGATCGGCACAGTTATTTATTAATTCAAGAATATTTATGAGCCAAGTTTTTGGCCTGCTGGTGTTAGAGTAGCTTGGTATAAATTCAAATCTAAGTATAAAAATAATTTATTTTATAGACAAATAGAAAAGAGAAGCAACGTAGCAATTGAGACCCTCAGATATTGATACATTAATTTACTCATCTAACATATTGAAACAGTTATCAATCTTCCATTAGAATGTGCAATGCATTTTATCTTGTATTAATGAACATTCGCAAACTGAAGATAAATTACTTGTTTTTAATATTCGCAATTATAGATTAATATCGCAGTTTTCCAGAAAAGAAAATCAGCATGCGGGTACCGTAGTGTTTGTTTGTGAAAGGCTTACTAGTAATCCTATAAGCAGTTTAAATATTCGTTTTCTCCTAATCATGTTGAAATATCATCAGCACTGCTACACTTTAGGCATGATGTTGTTTTTGTTTCGATTAATTTAGAAGCTATGGATGATTTCTTAGATCATGTATTTAATTCAAATAACCTATTTGTTATTTCCAGTGACTTTAATATAAATACTTACATTTCAGTTGAATCACCAAACAAAACTAGATTAATATCATTATTACAAACTTACGGTCGATTAATTATACTCGTATATTCTTCTAGATCAAAAGCATGTATCGATAACTTTATAAGTAATATATTTTGCCCTAGTGTCACGGTTATACAACCATATTTAACAGATTATACCGCAAAGTTACTCATTTGCAACTTTAAAAAGCGGTCATCATATTAATTTTTGTGTGAAATGTTAACCTTGCTCTTGGAAGTGAATCCTGGCTACCTATAACTTGCGCGACTCTGTTGAGAACAAATGGAATGCATATCTAAATATTGTGACTTACTACATCAACATACATATACCTGCAAACAAGTTTAAAATTAACCTTAATAAAAAATTTAAAATTACTAGTCCAGAAATAGAAATGATTAAACACGAAATGTATGTTCTGTATGTACTTAAACAATATTTTACGTTTAATAAGGAAATATTCAATAAAAAAACGATACAATATTTTATTAAAAGAATTTCCAATAAGCTACTATGATAAACTGCTGTAACAATAATAAATCCAAGACGATATGGAACATTGTAAACACAAGTATAAGAAAGAGGATCGATTGACAACTTGTGCGGAGGAATTTAATAAGTTTTTTTCCATATTGTGCATCTGATTTGTTGACCGGATTACCTAAGGCTTCTCTTTATTCTAATTATATTAATACGATTCACTATCAATGCTCCTACAATCAACCAACCCAATAGAAATAATAGAGGTAGATAAAAATTCTAAAAATATAAAAACTCAGATGATGACGATATTCGTAAGTACTTTTTAAAGCAAATCATTGAAGGCCTAGCAAATCATGTCACCGAAAGAATGATTTTATTTTTTCGTAGGGGCATATTTCCGGATGGATAAAATCTTGCAATCATAAAGCCCTTACATACAAGAGGTATCTCACTCGATACATCAAAGTACCGCCCTGTTAGGTTACTGACATTATTTCTAAAATTCTCAAGCGCCTGGTTTTTAATCGTATTTCTAGCTTTGCTTTAAGTTGTAAGCTCTGGAATAATTTTTAACAGGGTTTCATGAAAACTCTAAGTACTGATACTGCACGTTTTAAACTTGTGACGGTAGTTCTGGAGGCCTTGGATGATACTTTTACTGCATGTGGATTCCTTTTGGATCTTAGTAAAGCTTTTGACTCCTTAAATCACTCAAAATTGTACCAAAAGCTAGGGGCATATGGCATATGGCATATAAGCAATCTTACTTGTCCAACAGAAGCCAAACACTAGTTATATTGACGAATAGTTTGAGGGAGAAGTGTAAGGCTCTTGGGCTGACTGTGGGTGTACCAATAGGAAGCATTCTCGAGCTATTTCTTTTTCTGCCCTTCATTACTGATACATCAACAGTTATTGAAAACTGTGCTGATGATACCAACCGGCTGGCTGATTAAGGCAATACTGTATCCAGCCATAATTGTAAAAGTTTTTGATATCTTGGATAAATTGCAACATTGGTTTACATCAAATTAGTTCATTGTTACTTCATAGAAAACAAAATGTGTAATGTTTAAAACAAACAGGGAATTGTCTTCACCTAAGTCAATTAAACGAGGTATAAACACACTGAACAAGAAACTAAAATCCATATGCTATGCTATAAGAGTCTTATTTATGCAGGTTAGTGTGGAAATCCTTCGGGTTGTATACTACGCAAACTTTTACTAATTGGTGCAGTATGATATTATCTTTTGGAGTGATAGTGTGGAAGTTGGTTCGATATTTGTGTTCCAGAAAAAAGACTTGAGATTAATGTATAAGATAAAAAAAGATCAATCATGCCGTGGATTGTTTAAATAAAAGAAACTATTAAAATTTTGCAGAGTTATATTTTCAGAATCTTCATATGCACATTTAAGAATAAACATCGTTTAGAGAGCTGAGCATTTACTCCTGATTTCAATCACAGATATTGTTCTATATATGTATATCCATTGCATAGACGTACCATTTATCTAAAGAAATGGGATGAATCACCTCCTTCAAAATTTTCAAATCAATGGTGTTTAGGTTTTCAGTGGACCTTGAACCTTATAATTGTAATTAATATTTAATAAACTTTAAATTTTGAAATTTTTAACTAAACTGTATGTTTTTAATTTGAAATAAATTAATGTTATATTCTATTGTATTCTATGTTCTACGGTTACCTTGTTTGCCGCTCCTCGGAATAGCTCTGTGATAGTCATGGAAACCCTGATTTTGAGATTTCCCAGCCATAAGATTCTTCTCCTTCCAACTTCTCTTGCCCTTGCAATATTGACTTTTAACTGTATTGATGTGCTTTTACTTCTTCACTATATAGAGAATTTCTACATTTTTTATTCTGTAAAAATATTTTAATTTCTTATTTGTAGCCTCAGTCAGGGTCCAGAATTCTACACTGTAGAAAATAACAGAGAACACATAACAGCACAGAAGTCTCATCTTTGTATCTTTAGTCAGATCATGACTTTTGAGTAGAGAGCTCGTTTTGTCTTTATTCTTTCAGAGTAAGTATATGTTTCATTTCTTATCAATACTTTTGTCTTATTTGTGTTGAGGTCAAGGCCGTATCATTGACTACTTTCTGCCGTTCTGTTCACAAGTTGTTTTAAGCCTTCCATGATGTCGGAAAATATACCTCCGTAGTCTCCGTAATTTTTCTTGTAAAATCTGCCCGTTCAACGACACCCCAGCTTTTGAATCTTCAGAAGCTTCCTTAAATATGAACTCAGGATATATGTTGAATAACAGGTAAGATAATAAACAGCCCCGCCTTACACTTCGCAGCATTTTTATTCCCTCAGTTTTCTCTACTCCCATTCTCAAAAAGGCAACTTGGTTCCAATATTAGTTAATGATGATTCTTAAGTCTCTACCGTCTATTCCAATATTCTCTAAAATCTATATCAACTTTCAGTGATTCGTTATTAGAGGGATGTATTTTCCTCGAGGTGATCCAGCGGGCATGTCCATCGTTAATACTTGAATGGGCAACCTTTCCGCCCTCATATAATTGTGGCTCTATATATCTTGTACCATAAGCGTAAGATCGGTCCATTGAAAAAAAAACTATAACCTTTATAAAGGATAACATAGTAGATTTATTTCTTAACTTAAATTCAATAATCTAAAGCAATACCGTCAAATAATACAAAACTTATACTATGTTAAAATATAAAATTATGCTGAGAATAAATATGTTTGAATAAAGTTAAAGATATTCATTATAAAACATAGATTTCTTCTTGAATTGTATAAAATAAATTTTATAATTATATAATCGAATGACACGTTTCAATAATATTGACTTGTGATGTCCTTTCTCTTTTACGAGTAAGCAATTTTCTTTTACCCTTACCTTCTTTTAAGTTAAAAAACTTGATTAAAATTTGATTCGTCTACAAAATGACAATTCCAAACTTTCCCAATCTGCACACTGTAGGTCACGACCCAATCCTGCTGTAGGGAGAATATTAAAGTAGGTCTGAAGTGTAATAAAAATAAAAGTGGATATATTTTTCGCGCAAAAAAGATACAAGAGGGTGAAATATTAGGAGCTATATTTATCGTCACAGATAAAAGACTCAGGAAAGCTTATGAACTGATATTGATGCAGTCAGTTATTTAATTTATTCTTGAAGATTTAGCAATGCCGTAAAAAAGATAGTGAAATGAAAATAAGCACCAAGATTTACGGCATTTATTTCGATTTATTAGCTGATAATATCTAATAGCGTATGTTATATATCATATATAATGACATATATAGTATTAGATATAAATGTCATATATTTAGAGCGCTCGAACCGGTGTTAAGAGGGAGAGGGCGTAAAAATTAGGAAATTCATAAGAGATTCCTTGATTTATTTTCTGGAGGGAAATAAAAGGGCTTGTTAAGAAATTCTTGAAGCGAATTTCTATCTATCGCAAGAATGTATGCAATATTTTGGATCAGTTTTGTACTACACAGTCTGATGTGTATTGTAACTTTCAGAATGGCGGGAACTAATAGAAATTACACAGCCCAAAATCTTTGCTTCATCTTTATAATGGATCTCATCTATAAAGGAAGTACAAAGACATCTGGGTATATCAAGATCGCATGGATTCGTTTTAGTTTGAATGCAATAACCGTAATACAGATTGGAGTAGCTCATTTTTATTTATTAATGAATCATTTCTAACTTGAAAAAAATTTATTTAGTTATACTCGTATAATACTACATAGCTCAAATACTGTTGTATTTAAAGTAACTGTATCCATTAGTTTTCAATAATTCTCAATGAAAAATTGAATTTCTAATGTAAAAATAATTCTAACAAAAAATAAATATTGGATGACTACAAACATAAACAGATATAAACAAACATTATACAGGAATGTTGTTTTTGGGTAGAAACCGTGTAAAGGCTCTGATAAGTTTTGACGTTTTGTCCACTGTTTGCAAGAGACATTTTCAAGGCGAGTGATATTTCTTCAATAAAAGAATTCAATGCACTGATCGAAATTCGGCCGGATCATACATAAGCGAGGGAGTATGATCCTCCAAGTGATGAGAAGTTGAGAATTATTGTCCCTATTAATACTGTTCGAGCGATTATAAACCTTCATGGCTTCCTTGAATTTCCTGGGAAAATAAGAAGGCTCACGAGGTAATACCTTAATATCTTGGAACATAACGGTATGACCTATTTCATGACAATGTTCAGCCACAGCTGATTAATTTATACGACCAAGATCAGTACAGCGTTCATGCTTCTTTAAACGAATAGCAATCGTACGCTTGACAAATTCCTTCGCTCTGCAGTGGAGTGACGCTTGCGAAATATTTTGGATTGTGGAGAATACTGTTTTGATATCAAATTTTCTTAGTATGCGGACAAATGGATTCTTGAAACGTCTTACTGACCTTTTGATATCTAGAAAATTATGTACATTGGATCGGTGACTGTACGCAACTCCTGAGAATGCAGAGTTGTGTCATACAACTTGAAAGCTCACTACAAGACAGAATTAATCACAGACGTTTTCTGACAAGGTTGATGATGTGACAATGTATGCAAGTATCTATTTGTATGGCTGGGTTTAGTAGAAATATCATGAAAAATTGTATCATTTGATCTACATTTCAACAATATATCTAAGAAAGGAAGGGAGCCTGATGGCTCAATCTCCATCATACATAGAATATTGGGGTATTAGGAGTTTATGGATTTTAGAAGACATCTAGTGCCTCTTGTCCCAATGACAATATATCAATCGTGTCATCCACGTAATGGAACCAATATTTGGGTTTTATATCGGAGGACAATTGTTCCAAATGCCTCCATAAAAATATTGGCAAAAAAGGGTACAATTGGGAACTCATAGCAGCTGCAGATGTTTGTTCGTAGAAATGGTCTTTAATTGAAAATAAGTGGACCTCAGACAAACCTGTCAGTACACACTATTTTGAGAGAAACATTCCCCTCTCAATAGGTCTCTGATATTGCTAATAGCGTAATCTACGGGTAAACTGGTGAAAGGGTGCTCGACATCAAGATGACCATTAAATCTGTGGTATCTAGTCTTGTACTAGAAATCTATATAACAACATATATATGTGGTATCCTGCAGATGATCTAAAAATTTTGGAATAGTACATTTGACGATCCGCTAAAACTGAACCGTTGCCTTTAGCCGCCGCAGTGACGACTCATTACTTTTAAGTTCTCTGAGGGCCTTTAACTCATATTTATTCAAATTGGAATGGGACAGTATGGATCTTTCCAAAACACGAACAGTTCCATGCCAAATCCTATGCGATATTTCCAGTAGCGCTTTCCCCATTAGAAATTATGGCTTCAACAGGAACGCGTTTTGGTGTCAACGGACAGAAAACTCTTCAGGTGTGAGGGTATGAGATTACAAATTTATTACCAAATTGTTCAGTTGCGGGTAAATTTTTTTAAAGTTAGGCTGATATTTGGAGGCTATTAAACTTTTTCTATTGATTGGTTAATAAAATTTCAAAGGTTGTTTCAGCCTTGGTAAAAGTAATACGATAAATTTTATAAAATGTGTTCCTCACGTACTAGAAAGGTGGATATGAAACCTAAAGAATTCGGATTAGCGATGTCCAGTTCACAACGAGATAAGCTAATAATTTCTTTCACAACTGAAATACCGGCGGATTATTTTCTGAACTGAATGAGTTTTTATAATATGACTCAATTGTAAGCCTTTAGGAACAATGTTATCGTCCCTACATCGCTTAAGAAATGCAAGTGAAGCCAATAATCTTTGACGTTTCTGGTGAAGATTTTCTAATAACCTATATTATTTATCTGTTTCTTCCTCGTAGAGAGTACGTATTAATTGTAAGCCCTTGCAACAGTTGACGAAACGTCTCTACATGGTTTCTACCAGGTAATAATATTCATATAGATGATAACAGTGGAGTATATTACCTTTGAGGCATAATACATATTATATAAAAGTTAATACATTTTTACGACAATTCAGTCCATCTATTACTATCAGTATAAATAAATTATGTTCATATCTGAATAGTATTGTTAAAGCTATTATTGAAAGGAAATGATTTAGTTCAAATACACTTACTTACTTATGCTGTTCAGAATAGATTTGGACCAACAGAGTATCTTTCATAACCAGAAGCTACAGTTTTTCTGCAGTGGGGGATATTTACCGCACCGTTTCCTTCCAGTTTGTATTGGCATTTAAGTTACTAAGTTGAGTAATTAAGCTACAATATGGTATTGAATGAGTGATAAGATTTTTTTCTTACGAACAGAGTATAACATAACAACAAACTTTCATTGAGGAATCATAACGTTTTAAAAGTAATTCCAATTTCTCATACTTATATTTTAGTTATTTAAATTACGAAATATAAATATTTTAAGCTGTCTTCTATATTTTATTTCACCTTTGAATGCCCATATTGGGCACATTCGTAGCCGTACAGATTATCTGCTATTCTCAATTCGAATTAACTCTTGCTTATCAAATGTTATTTGATTAAATATATCTTAAAATATAAAGTAGCAGAGATATTTTGAAGGTTAAAGATTGTTTGGGTTGCACTAATGACTTTATAAAATCCAAGGACCTTTTAAAGAAAGTTGCAGGTTTGGTTTATTTTATACATATCTAAGAGTTTATCGTGTTCCTATTAATCCAATGGACTCTATGTTGTTTGAGTTTGTTAAAATTCACAAAGTATTCTAGTTTGTGAATAATTTTAATTGCCGCCTTTCTCGTATTGCCATTTGATTTTATAACCTGTATATAAATCCTTGACTTTCTGAATTTCCAATAAGTCTAATGTACAGTTCTTCAAAAACCATAATCACTTTTCAGCTTTAAAATAAATGTGTATGAAGCTTGTAATTTTCCTATTTTTACCCATATCTTATCCAAGTTCTAGTCCCGTGTAGCGTGAAAATCTAAAAATCATTGCAACAGGCCCTTAAAGTGTAGAATAGTGACCTGGAAAACCGCTCGGAAACTTAATTTTTCTTTAATTATAGAACTTATTATAAAGTCTTTATAAAAGACTTTGCAGTGACAGATTTTTTTAGATGTAAATATACATATTTCAAAATTGCATTTGATAGACATTATAATTTCTCACATAACTTGAACTTGCCCTCACTTTATATTTTTTTTTTATAAAAGTTCCACAATACTTTTTCATTTAAAAATGGAACAAACTCAATAAGTCCTACATTAATTACTTTTTGGAGAAACACTCGGACTCCTAAAGTTTCTCTAAATATGTGGTATATTATAATGTCTCTCATTTTTGTGCCAGGAATTTTTTGTGCTGACGTAAACAATCAATTTTTAAATAAAAGAATTTTTCTCAATAAGGAACTATTGCGTAAATGTTTTAAAATTGTACAAGGATAAAGAATGGTGTAAAGAGTATTATAATCCAATATTAAAAAAAATATGTTTCCATTTAAAAGAATTTCGAGTTCGACATTAAATAAATTACTGCTATAAAGGACTTTGAAAGACCCTATAAAAATATTTTTTTAGGACTTATTAACTCTGTTTCATATTTTTCCAACATGCCCATAAGTAAGAGTTTTTCTCATCTCATAATGATGATCTTACATATATCTAATGCAATTGTCAAATTTCTTCATTTATATTATATACTATTAAAATAAATTGGCCACGAAAATAATAAATTTTAAAAATGACCTTGTGCGCCGTAATTAAAGAAAAATTAAGTGTCCAAGCGTTTAACCTAAATGGAATTTCTTTAAGATATAATAAATTTGTTCCTTACTGTTGTTACACGCATTATACTTTTTACTAATAATATACGTATACAGAAGTAAGAACTTGAGCCTTGAAAATTTTGACCTATTTCATAATTCTTCTTCGTACCAATGCTTAAACTAATTTGTCTAAATAAGACAATAATATATATATATATATATATATATATATATATATATGTTTTCGCCGAAATTCGGTAATTATGCCTCCCAGCAGTGTTATCGCTAATCCTCGTTGGTTTTTCCAAGAATCGCCATACAATTAAGGCTATTTTTGAAAGCATGTACCATTTTATATCCTCATAGACCTTACTTGTATCAATTTTCAATTATGATCCAACTCGTATCAACTCCCGCTTTAAAATTAGTGTTAGTTATTTTCGAGCAACAACAATTATTTATTAAGTGCATTCTTTATTTTTCCTTTGTCTTATCCCGCCCTGAATCCTGATTTCCTTTTAGAACAAGATTTGTAACACTAGCATCTCCCAGAGGAATCAACACAACAAGGTATTCATGAACAAATAACTGTACTTTCACTTCTCAATAACTATCGAAGGAAATATTCACATATTTAGGCTCCCAAATATATATATATATATATATATATATATATATATACAAATTTTACGCTTACCCATTTATTATCCAGTTACACAAATTTCCTCCAAAGGATATACATACAAACATAAATACAATATGGAATGGACGGTCAACAGTTTATTGATGAGAGCAACTACTCGTATCGCCACTCTTCTTGACTATTCGGTGATAATCAGGCAGAGCCAGTGAAATGGAAAAGGTAAAAAGAAATATCTTACACTAACATAATTTCAACAAAAATATGTGCCCATATGCAAGGCCTATGGACATATTGATGGCATAGATAATGAATAATATCGAAATTCTAGAAACTAAGTTTCCGCTAACACTGCTTGTGATGTCCGTAACAGCACTAATATTTAATGAAATATTTCAAGGACCATGTAAGGCAAAATGAAAAATAAACTGTACAGTTGTAGCTGATGTAATAAAATTTAAAGATATATTTAAAATTTACAATTATTTAACATTTCAAGAGAGAAAGGACGTTTTTACAATGCTGTATATATATTTTCTTAAAACACATACTGTCACTCTTACAACCACAATATGTAACAATTTGATACGAAAATACATTGTAACTTTCTAGCTGCACCATAATTTGCAGAGATAAAAGTAATGGCATATACAACATAACCACTTTTTTGGGAAATTCCACCCATAAAAATCTTTTAGATATCTTATCACAAAACGCTTTTATATCCCCCCAATAAACAACAGACTATCTTCAGATTAAGGTGTGAAAAGCTTTGACTGACCAGCTAATTGTATTGTTACGTTGGTTTTACCAATAGTAAAAGATAATCCCTAAAACCGTTAGCAATCCAAAATTAGAAATCGAATTCTTCAAAGACCTTTTCTATCTTAACTCAGGTAGACACGTGTTCTGCGTACGGCACATATAACACCGCTAATATCAAAAAACAACGTTTTGAGAAGACAAATTATTTCCTTGGTAATTTCTTTTACGCAAAAGTGTACTTTTGGCAAACACAATTGCGAGTCCACCCCCATCAATAAAATTTCAAACAAGTACCTTCCCTAGTAAATAGAATAAATACATTGTAAAATATGGCGAAGATAGAGTTTAAGAAAAAAAGTGGTATCAGAGAAGTATTACATACTTGCAAAGGATATCTGATTGACACATGTGCTCATAAATAAAAAAAATAAATAAACATTTCTCTCTCTCTCTCTCTCAAACTAAATACATTAATTTATAATAACAATTAAGTTCCAAAAACTTGTGATTATTTAATGATATAAACAATTAGTAAAATTATAATTGATAAAAGTATAAATTAGTTAACTGTGGTAAAATAAAAATCCCTCGATAGGACTAAATAAATAAAAACTACAACACTCCATTCACAGTTGAATTTTAGTCTGTTTGAGGGAAGTGGCAAGCTGTGATTATATAAATAGGAATTTAATATTTTAAAAAATTATAAAAATCCCCAAACTCAACACATAACAATTACGCAATTATATTCAGGTAGATTATCTATTATAAAGTGTATACTTTAGAAAATCGCACACTAGCACTGCAGATAATGAAGTGCCGATAAAAACATTCAGAATACAATTTATGCAACTGTCCAAATCCATTAAACAAGATAATGATGATGAGTATAATATATGGCCTATGCAACACAAGGATTAACGCAATGTTAGCTAGTCTATTAAATTACCTAAGCCAGTTTTGTGTATTCACACATACACATAAAGATGTACAGACAAAACATACACGTGGTGCTAGTTCATTTGCATGGTTACAATCTATTAGGACGTAGGCGTGCGCTTAGCCGTTCGCATCATTACATTCAAATTGCACCAGCCACTATAACCATCAAGTGTTTTAAGAATTACGTCGTTATGATGCTGATACCGACGTACGCTTGGAAACTGCTAGGAGCCCCACCCAGCGGCGTTCTACCCAGCCCATATATTGTGTATTTTATACAGCTTTATAAATCTTTGTTAACCCGCCAGTACATAAAGCATACTTTATTTGGCTTTTTCATACATGTTATTAAGCTCAGGAGTGTGTGCAAAATAACGGTTTATATATGAATTTATCACCACTCGGTAGTTGTAGTCTTAGAGTATTCAGCAACATACATACAGCTTAAAACATGCATGGAAATATAAAGCAGCCATAAATTGCTGCTTATTAAAAGCTTGCTGAAAGTTATGACTATGGCGAATATGTTGTATTATGTTGTATTTTTATTGTGCTTAACTGCTTCCACAACTGGTGTTACTCTTTATTTAAAACTTTACTATCTCTTACAAATAAATATTTATTATATTTTCTACAACGCTAATGACTGCTATTGCTCTTATTTATTCTTTAGGTACACTAGACCTTTTGTCATTAGATTGAGTATATTTGTCTTTTTACTGCAATCGCATCTTCTGTTTGTAATCATATTGCTATTATTATAAGCGAGGCACCCCATTGAGAAATTAGTCTCTGCCTATTATGGTCTAAATTGTTTGAATCCCACCGTCGTTGAATTCCAGGAGTTGTTTATGCGCTGTATTAGTACATGCTTTAGTTCACTGCACCTCTATTTGTTCACTTTAATTTAAAATATTATTTTAACCCTGAAAAATGTCTATGGAAAAGAGTGTAATACATGCATGTTTACTTTTCAAATTTAAACTTGGGACGAACGCAGCATAAACTGCAAAACAAATTGTACTGCGTTTGGAAAATAAGAAGTTACATCGACAATTGTCCAGAGAAGATGTGAAAATTTGCTATACGGGATGCATCCTTAGGAGACAAAGCTACATCAGGTAGACCATCAAATTTAAATATAGACAAATTAGAGGCAATTATTGAAGCAAATTCCACTTTAACGTGTGAACAGTTTGCAGAAATGTACAAAGTGACGAAAAATATTGAATCATTTGCATGTAATAGAAAAGAGATGGAAATAAAGTAAATGAGTACCCCAAGATCTAACTACCAATAACACATTACAGCACCTTACAATTTTCGCACTTTATATTTTACACTTAAAATTTGAAATTTTTACCATGGAGGAGAAATGGATTATGTATTCCAACTATAAACATGCTCACCACTAGGTATCATCAAGTGATCCACCAATACCTAATCTAAAATTAACTGCACGGAAGATTCTTCTCTGTATTTTGTAGACTTTAAAAGTATATGTTGGTCAAACTCTCATAATAAACATTTATAGTGAACAGATGCAACGAGTACACAATACCGTAACAAAAACAATCAGGAATGGTATGTCATCATAGAATGTAAACCTTAAGATATAATTGAGTGAAATAATGCAAAATACGCTGTCAGAGCTGCATCTTCACCAATAGACTTTCGCACTCTTTTGATTGCGTACACAACAGAACAACATTTGCCACAATATATAATTTCCGAGAAATTGTACAGCTTCCCCACACGCACTCTGGGGTCCAAACGAACTAAATTCCGTTTTATCTCGATTTAAAAGCAACTGATATACAGCAAACCAGCAGTTTACTTCCTCGAGAATCATGTCTGCAACTTCATTTAATAGGGCCGGATCACCCTCCCGGATAATAAACGTGGTGTCGTCAACAAATAACACATATTTCGTTGCCACGCTATTGGGAAGGTCATTTACAGCGATTAAAAACAACAGAGACTCCAATGATAAACGATGCGACCTTTTCGAAAGGGGATGCAAAATGGTACGTGTTTTCAAAAATAGACTACGTTTTATGGCACATCATTGGAAAACCAGAGAATATGACCATTGACATCGCCGGAGGACATAACGACCGATTCTGAATACAATCAATTTTCGGCTGTAAGAATTCCCCCGGCCATGTTTAATTTTAGAAGAAACGTGTGAACGTACATTTAGGGACCTTAACTCTTACTGTTAATACAGCTTCAATTGAAAGACTACAGCTGTCCTCTAGATCTACAGTTTTAATAGCCATACATTTAAAAATGCAAAAGTGTGACTTTGTTACAGGTGAGTTACGCTGCTTGGACTCCTTTATGAGGAAAGTTCATGCCCAATCATTTGCAATCTTTATGAAAAGGATTCCTTGTTGGAAACGTAAGAGAGGTATGGATCCCATCGATATGGTGGGAGTTTGTGCGGAAAGGCTATAGTGTGATGTAGGGCGAAATATGCGAAATCTAATAAATCTACGTGCGGTGATTATCGAGAACCGTTGAGTTAGAAAGGCTTCTATTAGTTGTAGACCAGCATGCAACTGCAAGCGATAGTAATGATATGATATTAGATCAGTGACATACGACTTTGTTAATAATAATATGGGATATTTGGACTGTATACTCATAGTGGAGTGTTACAGTCTACCTCCAATATGAACAATTCCAATGTCGACAATGAAGGGATAGAGCGGCAACCAAATCTTCAGACATCAATCTGAATGTAACGAGGAGAATTCTGAGGTGAATGATAGCAAATCGAAACGTTTAGCAATTGGAATTACATGATTATGACGCCAACAAAGGCTGTAAGGGGTGAAACATTGCAAGCCGGAGGAACTAGAAACTTTTGCGATTATTTTTAAGTGCATGAGAGGGTATTGCGTTTATCACCAGTGATGCAGTGTGTGATTTATATTCTTGTGATGAGTTTGTAAATGGTAGAGATATAATATATCTTCCTGTAAGATCTTTTATATGAGACTGTTTGAAATACATTGCAGCTTGAGCATCGTCAGGGCTTAGTATAGAAGGTTGGACAGGTTCTTCAATTTCCAAAGAATTGTGCATTCTTCGTCCCATGGTAGAAACGGAGTCTATTAAAAAGATTTTAGAACTTGAGGGAGTAGAATAAGTGAGCTTTCCCATTATGATGTAACCCAGGATAGTGGGTAATATGGATGGCGCACCTATTATAGGCGCAATTCAGAGCTTATGCAAAATTTGAGGGTACAGCTAAAGGTAAGGTGACAAATTTTCGAAATGTCGATGATAGTACTAATCTTTCCAGTAGATTCGGGGTGATCTGCGGCAATACTATGGCATCAGCTACTATTGATAGAACTTTAGCATAGACTGATCTTATGTGGCACATTAATCTATATTTACTGCGTGATACAGAAGCTTGTCATATACCAGCGATAATAACAGGGTGGTGAAATTGCGGTAACCCAAGTTTTTCTACGAACCTATGTATAATTGTAGATATGTTCGACCTGGGTCAATAATTGCCCTCATAAAGTTAAGGATACCTTAATGGTCTGCGATATTTACGGTAGTTATATTTTCAAGTCATTATAGTACTCTCTGTAAAATATCAAAGGTCCATTTACATGTCTTGATTTGTTTTGTTTTAATATTTTTAAAAATATATCTATACTATTTGATGTTCTACCCTGCATTGAGAGTTTTGTCATAGCCTCAGAAATAATAATGTAGGTAACATGGGCAGCGATTAACGATCTATTTCTTTATTATTTTAGTCTATTAATTGATTACGAAAATTTTAGTTGTGTATACATTTATCGGTAAGCAAATAATTCTATCCATAGCAAATTCTGTATTAGCTGTAATAGCATTCCAATAAATATCTGCAGCCATATTTACCACATTTATTAGGGAAATATACAACGAAATAAATATTTTATGCGTTTTGTTTATTTATGTGTACATCTACTAAAATTATATTATCTATGTGTCGTTATTCCCAGATCTAAACACTTTTGTAAAATGTATGTGTGTTTAAGTTGTATTAAATGGTGTGTATACATACCGTCTAGACCAGCAAAAGTAAATTTGCTAACTCTGCTGCAAGTGTTGCTAAAGACGCAACAAAAGATTTCCATTGAATCAGCTCTCTCCATAAAAGTCTCTATTCAAATGATCCTCCCGTGAATAATTTAGAAGAAAGTTCCTGTCAAGTTGAGACTTGGCGAAACTATCGATTGTACTTGAAAAATAAAGAGTAGCACACTTCCATTTTTTTTTTCATCTAACTCCGAGCTTTAATATTAAATGCTTCATTCAGTGAACTGAACTTTTCTTAATCAACGTTATTTCAACTCTGGAATTCATGAACACTATAAAATTTTAGATTAGATTATAGATTACTCGGTAATTTTGCTTTAAGTTTAAATTCCATACACCAATAGGTATAATGGTGGAATCATCATGAAGGTGAACAAAAATACTTGTTTTTTTGGATATAAATAATTTCAAAGTTTGAACATATTGTTCAGTTTTATGTACTGTACACTATGCACTAAAATACTGTTTTATTATACGCTACCAAACGTTATAGTATAATTGTGACTCATTTTGAATTTGATTGTGACGTCTTAGCTAGAGGCCATATTATTCCATAGAATTAGAGTTGTTTTGGTTCATTTAATGGATCTTATCCTGATAATATTGACAAATTTCCACTTTGAAATATACCAACCAATAGCTTATTATACATAGTTATCTTAAAAATACCAAAATCCAAAGAGTCTAACGGCTTCAAATTTGTGTGTAGTAGAGAGATATTCTGAGGGGTGTAATATTTTGCTACATAACAAATAAACTGACTGAACTATGGGAAGAATGATCATCAGAGGCAATGAGAAGTGATCAGTCCTTTGGACCATTGTTATAAAATCGAAAGGGAAGAAATGAAAATTTGACATCCACCCACATTAACTAACAGAATAACAAGCAATTAGATAGGCACCTCCTCGTATCCAAATACCCTAAATGTGAGTTGCATGGCATAAACTGTGATAATCTATCATCATGTGTAGTAGTAGGCACAAAATTAAACTGAAGTGTTACTTTGTCCTATGCTTATATGTCATAATTAGATTTTGTTGTTGACATTAAGCTTACTAATTAAAAATATAGTCGCAAAGTGATACGAAAAAGTCCATCTACTATAATTAATGCGAAAGAGTGATAACATAAGGTTCCTGACATGAGGATTGATGAAGGAGAACATGAACCTAAAATAGTTGTTTTTCGAGATACTTTCCTGCAAAGAATCATAAATCACGTTTTTGCGAATATCTCAAAAACGGTTAAACATAGCGGAATAAAATTTGGTAGATTTGAATAACTATAGAAACTACAAATTTCAGCATGTATTTAAGTCACCACATTGACTAGGGGTAGAACATACAGATGGTAGGTTTGAGTGCTTCAGTTATATTTGTTTACTTTTTATAAAGTAAGTGCTCTGAGCTATGAATATTTTATTTTACATTTATAAATACAAAACGAAGATATATCGAGGAAACCGGCCAATATATTAAATACAGAAATCAAATACGCATCGAAAATTAAGATAAACAAGCCGAAATTGCAGTGGATACTTGTTTCTTCATTTAAGCTTGTTTCTCTTAATTTTTCGATGCATATTTGATTTATCATGTATTTAATATATTGACTTGGCCGGTTTTCTCGATATTTGATTTAATCAAATATTAAAATTATACATTCATGTACGGCCAAGGAAGCAACAAATTCTTACAGGTGTGTTGCGTTTTTTTTTCTCATATGAACCACTTTCGAATAAAATAGCAAAATGCTGTTGAAGGTGACTATTTAAGGTGAATATTTAATAATATGCTCTGTATTACATCAAAAGTAAAGAAAATTTTTTATGCAAATCCAATGTACTATAAGATAAGGCTTTAAGTAAGCTGAATAAGTAAATATTTTCTTTTTCTGATTTCTATACAATCCCATACGCTGAAATGAAAACATAAATGGTCGAGAAAATTCAAATTTGGCTGGTCGTCTTTATCGACGAATGGAAATCTAAATGTTCCCAAAATATGTGCTTCCGTATTTGTTAATGTGAGGTTGCGTAAAACTATACCGTTTAAAGCATGTGTGTAGTGCAAGTAGAAGTACTCGTACCCCTGGTTTTGTAGAGGTGTTGCACGTGAATCTTTGAAAATCTTTCCACCTAAGCGGTTTACATTTTTTAAGTAAGTTGACATATATTTATTATATTTTTATTTCCCAAGATAAAATTAAGATGAGAGATAATAGGACTAGTTTTTTCTTGGTCAATAATTCAAAAATTCTAAGGAAACGAAATAATATATTTAATAAACAAGAACGAAATTACATATTAACACCTTTCAGTGTAATTATTTTTTCTGTGATTCTTCGTCCTTCCTTTGAAAATATTCAATCTCTCGCCACAGACGTTCCCACAATGCATACCTGGTTTTTAGCGAGGAGGTAGTTTTGGATACATTATTTTTCTTTCTTCCCACCAATGAAGAGGACCGCTTAGTCTTGGACATAATTGTACTTCTAAATATTTTTCAACCTGGATAAAAACTTGTGATCTTGGATTTTTCTTAACCATTGTTGAAACTTGTTTATCGAAGTCGTTCCAAATTTTGGAGGATAATCTTGTATTTTCTTATGTTCCCTGTATATACCTTATTTCCACGTAGAAACTAGAATGTCTGTATTCTAATACATTTTGTTTAGTATCTTTAAAATAATTTTCTTGAGAAAACTCATATTGTTTAAATAGGAGATGAAAAAGTGTAGCCAGGGAATATATTACATTTTCTTCTTTATTATTTAATTTAGTATTAATCTTAGATATTATTCTTTTAACAAGATTTTTAGCTTCTTCTGGCAAGTCTCCAGATTCTTCTAAATATTTTCTACGTCGTTTTTGTGGCAAAGGATTTTGCAAAGTAGAGAAATGAAGATATTGAATGATACAGGTAGTTTAGCTTAGGTATCTATTATTTTTTAAAATAAAATCAATTTATCGTCGATTGAGGAAGATTGTTAATCATAAATGAAAATCAGAAATTAGTGAATGAATAGAAAAGAAGTGACGTATTTGCAAAAGTATGTAATAGTACGAGATTAAACAGTGACGGC
>JAWQRN010000587.1:0-28126 GCA_033557685.1 Sperchopsis tessellata
CCTCTACACGGTTTCCACCCGGAAACAACATTCATACAGATACTAACCGTGGAAGTCTATTACATTTAATAAATACATATATTTATATAATACACAAT
Source organism: Sperchopsis tessellata (assembly GCA_033557685.1). Taxonomy (NCBI): domain Eukaryota; kingdom Metazoa; phylum Arthropoda; class Insecta; order Coleoptera; family Hydrophilidae; genus Sperchopsis; species Sperchopsis tessellata. The sequence goes on from JAWQRN010000587.1 coordinate 99, forward strand.
AAAAAGAAGTGGTCAAAGTATGGAGCGTTGTGGTACCCCAGACAACACTTCTACTCTAACAAAGCTAAGAATAGATAACAGCATATTGTGACTGATCATATCAAAATCCTCACTATAGGTACTTAAATAAGACGAACATCAAGACATAACTTTATATTAAAAGGGAATCAAATTATCGGTAATTCTCAGTAATGCAGCGTCTAAAAAGTGACTGAGTAGCAGGAAGGATCTGTCTAAGAAGTTCGGAAAGTAGTTCACTAAAGATCTTTTCAACTACTCAGAAAAAAAGTGCTACTTTGCTGTAAAACATTTGAGAGTACATTCCCGGAATCTCCTTGTTAAAGGGAAGCTAATCAAATTGGTTATATATAATCTCTATTAATAAACATGCCAAAAGAAATATCAATAACCACCATTAAAACTAATTTTGTCATAAAAACTATACCTGCTACTATACTATTTTCTATGATATAGTATTACTCAAATGACTGATAACTTACATAATAATTAAATAATGTCAATTCTCACATATTAGTGATACAGCTTATACTACTACTGGAACTAACAAGACTTTTAAGAATTTTCCAGTGAAATAAATTATCATAACAATATTTTGACACAATTCTATAAATTAGTAATTTCTTCATTTATACTTCCTTACAATGTTTCTAATCATACTAAGTGAAACAACAATTATGCAAATAATAAATTTAAAATTTATTAACAAAGGAAGTAAAGAAATATGCAATATGTAATTAAAGCTTATGTAATTTTGCCACAGCACTGACCAACAACAAACATAAACAGTAGTCTAATTTAAAGATAATTGTAAAATTTACCTGATGCAAAAGTCTTCCAGGAAAATCTTCATCTTCAGGAGATGAATCTAACATTTTAAAAATTCTCTTTTTCTTATGGATGTACAAAAAAAAACAAATCTTATTAGCAGCAATCAATAGGCCATAATTCGATTATTTACGGAATGATATTGTCTCCCTAAGATATTCCACATGTTTATGAAACTGTTAAGCACACCAGGAATATGCATTAAAAAACTCCAGTTTAAACATAACTTAAATATTTGTTGTCAATAATGACAATTGTTTATTTGCTTGTGGTTGTTTTCCTGCTGTATTGTTGCCAACAATAGCACGGTTATTGTATTACTGATTCAAATGTTCCTAGACTCTCACTAATTAGATCTTCATAAGTATAGATATTAAATTAATAGATAGACACTTTATACAATGAATTTTAGTGGTATATTTTTTTATTTCTTTTATCTATTTATTTACATAGCTTTTACAATAGTATACAATTTAATACAACTCGAAGCCTTCAGATTAATAACAGTTCAGTTCACTCAGTTGGTTGTTCACCTAATACTTTTACATTTTTTGAAGGAGTTGATGTTGTTAATGTTCTTGATCTCGTCTGATGGTTATATAATAGTGCCCCTTTGTGTTGTATCTTCTTTCTCCCAATTTCCTTTTCAGGCTTATTAATATGGATGTATTTTTATCTTCTCAGTACATGTCCATGTATTTCATCATTGGTTTGAATGTGTATGGCCGCCCATTATCTGTTTAATCCTCAGAATGTATTTGTACTTTATCCTCGTTTCTATATTCATTTATGTTAGGTACAGGCTACTTATTGGAGTTCTTCTGTTGATGTTTCACCCCAGGTATTAATCCGGTAGTTAGTATAAAATATTATAAATACATTATAGACCAGCTGTTTTGTTCTTGGAGTTAAGTATCTCGAGGTTCATTTGATTGCTCCAACCATCAGTGCTATTTTTTACATATCTTGTATGTGAATATTTACAGTTATTTCTGAATGTTTTTTTGTTCTGTAAGAATAGCATGTATTCGTTTCTTGTTTTGTTTTTCTAGAAAGCAGATTATGTCGCAGCCATTGGTTTAATGAAATATCTATATTGATAATTGTTTCAAGTTCCTCTAAATTTTTGTTTCTGTATGATAAACAGGTATAATTTGCACATATATATTGTGATCCTATGAGTTTTGGTCTTTTATATCACTTATATTACTTCCATTAGCAATGTGTGCTTACTGTTTTGTAGAGGACGTCTTCATTTCACATAATGAACACAACAAATAATTACCCAAACAAGTTTATAAAATGTTCAGAATTACCAACATGTTTATCATAAAGTCAACTTTGCTTAAACGTAAACGTAAACCCTTGTTAGTAGATTAGTACAATATCAATGTATATGTTCCTTGAGTACCACTTTCTATCTACTGGTGTATGGTCTGTAAAAAATAGGTATTTAGGTATTTTGTTCCTTCTGTTGGTCACAAAGAACTTATACATGGTTGGTCATGTATGCGTCTGGTTGCATATATTGTTTATTTTTTTGACATTCCTAGAATTTTTGAAGACACAGTAGATGATTGTTATGATGTATTTTTGTTTTTTACTTTAAATTGATTTAAAAACAATATGTAAGTATGCTTCTAAACGTAGAAGATAAAAATAAATGTATTTTACGTATAATTTATGATCAAATGTACTTATAAATTATATTATTAATTAGACAATGGATGAAGCTGCTGCACTGCCTGCAGGACCCCCCATGAATATTCGCCCTCCGACACCTGCAGGCCTAGAATCACTATATTCACTATGCAGGAAAATATATCCTGATCAAGTTAACCCGTTGCAAGTTACAGCGCTTCTCAAATTTTGGTATGTATTCTATAATTATACCGTGTAATTTTATATAATTGAAAATTAATTTACTTAAATGTTTTAAAATGTATTTTATATTAGTTCATACATACATACATGTTAAATAAATTATTAATAATAGTAATGGGAAGTTATAATTAGATCAGACACCCTAATTTTTGTACTTCCTGTTTTTTCATGAGAGTTATTTTTAGAATATTATTTGAAGTTTCCTAGCTGTAGGTGAAATTTACAATGTTCAATTAGTTCTGTTAAATGGCATAAACAGTACTATAGGTATTATATTTCTGTGGAGCATCATGATTATTTCTGTGAAGAACGTGCATTAATTTTTACAAATTAATATTTCTGGTAACTGGTAATCTCCAAGGATGTATTTATTATGATTAGAATTTGGATAAGATTGTTGATTATTTAAATTTTTATAGTCTCTTTCAAAGTATTTAAATATGTAGTTCAATAACAATCCATATATTTAAAAGAATAAGATCTTGGTTCGGTTTGTATGCATTTTAATTAAATAACAACCTACTTTAGTGCATATCATGGTTAAAATATGCAAAATGTTATATATAGGTAAATATTAAATAATTACTCCATAATGCATTCACCTACATGGAAATTTTGCTGAATATATAAATATATTAAAGCATGTAAAAAGGAATACGCAAATTTACATGCTCTGCTACTCTTACTTTACTCATTATATATTCTCAAGATATTGTAAGGTTAGCCATAGTAGTTATAGTGTTATTACTATGGTTGATATAAAGTGAAAATGTTGGAGGTTTATACTTTAGTGTTCTTTTCATTTATACCGTACTGTTTTGTGTAGTATACTCCAAAAAAAAATTTATCATGTTTCTCAATATCAGCAGCCTTATTTCACTATTCTAAAAATATTTACATTATAATCTTATGGAGAGCAATGTACTTTGCTAACGATATGAATGTTGTTTCCAGGTGGAAAAGATGCAGAGGCTCTGACTAGTGCCGATGATTTTATTTTGAGTTTTAAATGATTCAATACTTTAATTACCTTCTGGAAATACATGATGATAATTTAAAGAATAATGAAATGAAAAGTATTTGATCTTAAGCATGTAAAACTGTGCACTTCTCAGTTCTAAACGAACGAATCTTTTAACACAGGATCATCATAAAAGCATTTCCATTCCATTTACATGAAAGAAATAACTCCAAATTAATTATATTTATGCTTTTCTATGAAACGTAGTAAATAATAAAGTGTTAATTGATCTCCAGTAATTGATGAATCTGTGGCTCTTTTAAAATTGTGTTTTTACATTATTTCTATCTTTTTTTCAGGCTAGGCGGGCCAGATCCTTTGGATTATATTTCTATGTATGCAAACTCAGGAGTTCCTCATGAAAACATTCCTCCACACTGGCATTACATCAGGTAATTATAAATATGAATTTATTTTTAATTTTTTATTTAATAACTAGTTGCCATGACAAAATAGTTGCATGAAACTATACAAAATTTTATGCTACGTATACATTTGAGTTTTAAAAGTGAGAAAATGGATTGTTTTATTGGGTACTGCTTTTGTTTCTATGTACGGTTTAGATTCACTAGGCCTACATTTTAGTATACCGTAATACCTCCATTTACATTGAATAATTTTTATGGTGTTAGAGATAGCTTCAAAAGGGAGTTTATACTCACTCAATGTTGTACTTTCTCATTACAACCACATCAATCTGTACACCTAGCATCGATATAACTTAAGCATCACTGACCTCGGAATAAAGTTCACACAACATGTGGATTATTGTGGGATTAAACTACATTATAAATTGCCTTTTAGAGTGAAGACTTTGGCATTGAGGTGCTTTACCTTGGAAATGAAGAATTTTCTGCTCTGGAATAATGTCTGACGAGGCAAGAGTTCCTGCAAAAAGAAACATGGTAGTGGTTTTGGAATAGTTTTGTGAAGAACTGTTTCTCGGACTACTGTTTTGTCATATCTGTTTTTTAAGTAGACTTATATGTTATATGTCAAAATTGACAAAACAATAAAGAATGACCTGCTTGACTGTTCAGAGTTACAGCTAACTTGTCAGTGTAAAAAATTGAAATGCTTTGATACAGATTTTTTAAATTATTCAAGACATTTTAAGAAAATTGTGTTTCGTTATCACTATATACTATGCTAAAATGATTTTGGTAAGAGAAAATTGTGTTTCGTTATCACTATATACTATGCTAAAATGATTTTGGTAAGATTTGGTTCAAATATGACTTACCTGATTAAAATCTACTGAAATCAATTTTTTTTTATTTATATTAAGGATACTTAGTAATTTTCTTAAAAAGAAAAAGACATCACAGATTTATATTTCAAGCCAAATATTTGGTTACTAGGCCAAACCCCACTTCGACACATTCCTACAGTGTTCACCCCAGGACTTTTTAACCTGCCGATTTTATTAAAATATATGTGATTATGAGGTACCACCACCTGAACTTGCAGTGTGATGTGACAGCTACCAATCTCCTAACCATCAGCCAGAATTAAGATTTCTATAGAGCTTGCAACTATTTAAAAAGGTCGATATTCGGATTTAGCCGAAGCAGTAGGGGGGATGCGGTAATTTGCCTACTAAAGCAACAAAATTATAATCAAAGAAAAATTTATATATTTAAGGTCGTTTCTTCACTATTGTGATAATTTTTTGATAAAATTTGCCAGATGATAAAAATTTGACAAGCATTGGGTTTAAATCTAATATACATAAGTTAATAGTTTTGAAAAATTAATTTCACACCTATAATGAATGTTTGGGTATTACCTTCACAATTTCTTCTGTTGAGAACGTCATTTGCTATTATTCAGTAAATTATTGCTGCTTCAGTAGAATTGTGCAGTGAATATTCGGTATTCAGCCAAAACACACTGTGCATCTCTAGTCAGCAATTCTGTTAATTTGAGAGATACCAACTGATTCGGAAGTTTTTGAAACGTGTTAGCACGGTAAGAGTATAGGCGCTAAATATTCAACTGTTTAAATACTTTACTGTGTTTAAAATAATAGTGCATCATTTGCAAACCCCAAACTCATACCAATATTTTATAGATGAATCCCTGCCCAGCTACTACTACTACCCGGCTAGTAAAATTTTCTGATGAAACACAGGTTCAAATTACAATCTGGCATTGGTGTGTGGTTATTATTATACCTAAGAAAATATGTAAAAATGTTCATTTGTCTAATTCCAATTTATTTTTTTGTAGTTTTGGACTCTCTGATTTACATGGTGATGGCCGAGTTCATGATGTAACGGGACCTGATGGACCATCTGGATTTGGTTTTGAACTTACATTTAGATTAAAGAGAGAACCAGAAGAAACTGCACCTCCAACATGGCCCGCCACTCTCATGCAATCTCTTGCTAAATACGTTTTTCATTCCGGTAAGTAAATATTACCCAAGACACACAATGGTAGTGAAGGTTAAGTCAATGAAAAAATAAATGAAAATTAATATTCACTTTGCCATAAATAAAATCATTGAGAAAGCTTCATTAATGTTACATGCCACTACCTAAGTCTCTTCAGCTCTACGTAAAAAAAAAATAAACAAATGTGGTCCACATTAATTATTATTATTAAAAGAGAAAATCAAAACATTACCTTAAAGTGAAAATCATGCTCTCTTTTAAACTTTGCTTTTGTATATTCTTTAAGAAAGTACAAAAAAAAAGCAATTTTTCTGGACCTTGTAAGTACTTGGTCCTTACTAAAAGCTGACTTACCACCTGGAAATGACCTACGGAAATACCATACCACTTATCATTTAACAATTGAAAGTAGAGGGGAATCAAATATCTGCAATTTCATCAGAAGGAGACATAGAAGCAGTGTACAAAAACTGTCCAGAGTTGTTTAAAACCACAAATCCTTATACTCCAGTAGTAAAAATGGTGCTATTGGCTCTGTATTGGTAAAGATCTCTTTGAAAGAATAGGAATATTCACAGTAATAATCATATTACATGTTCACAGAATGTGCAATACAACAAATTTCAACAAAATGTTCTAGACCACATCACGGAATAGCACAAACAACAAACTACTGATTAATGATACATAAAGTTCTTTATTAAACTTCCATTTTGCAGTTAATAAATCTTTTTAATCGAAGTTTGAAAATGAAAACTGTATAGACAACATTGTAACAGTGGACATTGTATAATTTTTTTTGATTTTTGCATTTACAACTTGTTCATTTTATGAAAAGGCTCTGATAGTGCTGCTTCTAAAGTTTTTTAATTACTTAAGTTCTATTACATTTGTGATGCTCCATATTATTTTCTCCATGTTTCTGCCACTCATTCCTATCTTTCATTCTAGGGAATAATTTATGTGCTGGTGATCATGTATCTTGGCATTGTGCATTAGACAACAGTGAATCCCGAATACAACACATGCTAATGACTAAAGATATACAATTGAATACAACTCAAACACCATTTGGAACTGTAGATTTTGTTCAAATAGTGGGAGTTACAGCAGATGAACTGAGGGCAGCTCAACAATGGAACGGTGTTGGTGTCTTAGATATCCTCACAAGACTTCCTTTGTAAGAACCTTAAATATAATACAAAAAAACTAATTGAAATGTACTATACATTTTTTTTTTTTTTTTTGCAGAACTGGAGGAGTATGGCATATAACAAATATGAGAAGAGGCGAGAGCTTATTTGAAGTAGACCATAATGCACATGAAGAAGTAGAAAGAGGCTTTGAAGTAGAAGGTTCAAATCTTAGTGGCGTAAGTGCCCGATGTCAGTGGGTTGAACAAGATCCCTCCAAAACCAGTATCTTACATTTAGGAGATAAAAAGGATGGTGAAAGTGTATCTAGAATAATTAAAGAAGAGCAAGAACAAATAAGAGCAACATTACAAAAAGGTTTGCAGTTTCAACACAATGACTCTGAAAGATTTAGTGGTGCAAGTTATAAATTAGATGATCCAAGAGAAAATCATATGTTGGAATCCACGGAGTTGTTACATGTGAAACAGTTAGAAGGTGTACATTTAATATTTAATTTGGAAGCGGGGAGTTTGCTTCCTTTAGCAATAAGGTAAGAGATCTTTAACTATACAGAAGCGAAAGGTAATGCTTTGATTGATGAAATAAAGTCAAAGTCAATTTTATTTCTCTTTAAAATACAAAGCACTAACAGACCCATCTACAAAATTTTTAAATACATAAAAAGTAGGAGAATAAATTACATGGATAATCAATAAACATTTGGCAAACATAGTAAAACTATAACATGCCATGTAAAATAATTATAGTAAGTTACTATGCAAATTAAATAGACAAGCAGTGATAATATATTAAAAATAGTAAAAATTGTCACTTCGTAAGTCTTTCACGGTACTCTATATACATCCTCTCACTTGAAGTCATTGTCGAAAGTCATAACGTCTAGACACCCCCTCTATCCGTCTCAGCTACTCTCTACAGCCTGTATCCTACTCTTCTGTCTCTCCGTAAGCACCCATGACTCACTACCATGCATCAACTTTGGCACGTAAATTTCATTGTATACAGACAACGTTCACGTCACCCTCCATCCTCCCCACACCTTCACTCCCAGATCCTAGATATTTAAATGACGGCACCTGCTCCAACACTTAGTTGTGTTTATCGTAACCCCCATCTGTCTCTTTAATCTATCCACCAACACTACCTCCATCTTTGTAACATTCACCATCATATTTCTTGCTCTCAGCTCCATATCCAATACATTAATATTCCATTGTTTAACTTTCTGACCCTGCATACAGCACCATGTCGTCTGCAAACACACCCACTGCGATCTCCACGTTTCTCAAGTTCCTATACCCCACATGCAGATGCTTCAATTTTTTTTTTACACCTCTTTAGCACACCATCCAGAAGAACAAAAAGATGAGGGCTCAGTGTTCTGCCCTGCCTCAGTCCCTGGTTTACAAAAAATTCTTACTGTTATTACATTAGAAGTTCTTACATAACAGTTATTTTCACTGTATGCCCCTAATAGATTTCCCTTCACTCCCCTTCCTCTCAGCACCTCCTACACTTCCTCCCGTCTCACTCTTATCAAACGCTTCTCCAGATCAAAGTATAGAAACCCCTCCCTATCATGTTTCAGCAGCTTCTCCAGGATCTGACTCAATACGAAGATAAGATCTTGTGTACCCCTACCTATCCGAAAACCGCTCTGTTCAGCCTCCATTTGTGCTTACAGCCTTTCACTGCGTTTGTTTGTTAGTATCTTTTCATACACCTGCCCAGGCACACACATAAATGATATCCCTCTATCGTTCTCACACCTTCTGATATCTCCCTTCTTAAATATTGGCAGGATAATAGCGTCCAGTTTCTCGATACATCCAAGCTAAAGCAAAAACCGCCGTCAGTCTATTCTCTGATTCTCCCATGTACTTGATCATTTCTGGTGTAATCTGGTCGTGCCCCACATCTTTTCCCACCTTAATCGATCTCGGCACCGTCATAAACTCTTCCCTTCATATTTTCTCGCCGTCCTCCACATTCCAGTCCTCCCACTCCTGCTCTTGCTGTTCATGGTCATCAATATTTTTATCCCCTAGCAGTTCCACAAATCAGTCAATCACATTCAATTGACACCCCTTCTCCCCAGTAATAAAATAATAATAACATGCAACAAAGATCTAAAGAGTCAATCCAGACTTACCAGTCTTAAGTCAAGGACCCCCAGTACATAATAAAATAGGTGGAGTCAAATGTTTGAAAACTCTAATTCAAATACCTGGCTTAGATTTTATTATGGAAAAAAATTCGTAGCGCATGTTCTAGCTTTAACTATTTTCCTTATATTTTTGAAAAACTACTTATTTAAAACTGAATCAAAATCCAAAAATGAAATAAAGCGAAATCGCATTGTTTTACGTGTCTTTAAACGTCTACAAGCACGTGTGTTGCAAAATAGCTACATTTCAAAAGTCGCAAGTTCAAATCCATCTGAAAACATCTTTTTTTTGATTTATTTGATTAAAATTTCTTCAAAACTCAACAAAACACAATTATAAAAAACAATACATTTAATGAAACAAAAAAGTCCTTGCATTATATAATTTAATTTTTAATATCTTGGAATAGTTTCAAAGCATATTTTGTTGAAGTCCTGCGACTTTACTTTAGATCTGTGATCTACAACATTTTTATAGCTTCAATTATTTTTTTTTTTTTTGGAATTAGTAAAATATTAACCATCCTAACTGTAAGACTTCCACAGTTCTTATTTTTACGATATTTGTTTCATGCTGGAATCGTTTTAATGGTTCTAAAAAATGCAAAAGTTTCATTCGCTGTTTCAAGAGACGTTTTCAAGGCAAGTGTTGAGTTTATTAAGAAAAATAATATTAATTACCTCCATAAAAATGTCTCTTGCAACAATAGATGAAGAACTATACGGTTTTCCCCAGAAACGGCTTTCCTATGAACCATCTTGTTTTATTTTTATGGCTGGAACAACAGATGTACAACTAGAAATATATGAGATTACAATAAATTACGAGGGCGGACTTATAAATTTTGCCTCCAATATATTAATAGAGAAAAAAGAAATATATAATATTTTTCTACAAAATTACCACATTTCAATACACTTCTGCCAACGCTGCACTAGTTATTTGAAATTAAAAAATAGGTGTTTAGTTTTTGATACCATTTTCTCACTGCAGACTTCATAGCTGAAGCACTGGCCCTTCAAGCATTCCTTTCGTTTTGGAAACAGATTGAAGTCAGTAGGAACCAGCACTGGACTATACGGCTTTCATTTCATCAGAGAGCATGTGTGGTACCCATCTGGCACAAAGTTTGCGAAATCCAAGACTGCCAATTATGTATACCTCTCTCTCCTTAAAAATACACAATATAACAGCAATTTCTTTTTGTTTGATGTCACAATTTCCACAAATCAGTTCTTCAACGTAATCTTGATGAAACTGATCACTTGCAGTCATTGGCCTTCCACTTCGTTGCTTGCAACTCAAATCTGCTTGTTCCACTTCTCCATCCTTGAACCACTTTACCCATCGTCTTACTGTACTCAAATCAACACACTAATCACCTCAACTTTTTCCTCTGTTAAAAATTCACTGGGTGTGCAAGGTCAAAAATGCACGCCCCACACCCTCGTACATATCATATTAGAAAAATGGCTTTCAGAACCTAGTGAAAATATTAGAACATGTTTATTAAGTATTCAGTAAATTGTATATTAATTTTAAAATTCACCTTTAAAATGCTATTGCTAAGATTTATTCCTCATAAAATCCATACACAATACACTTTAACAAATTGACTAACAAAATTGTGGCCGAACAGCAATTCACTCCAATCCAATCAAATAGAAATTGTAAAGGTAGTCCCCTCTACATACATCCACACAATATAATTGACAAAGTTGAAATAAACTCACAAGGATCACAAATACAAACATATTACAAATATATTAAATTCGTGACGTCATTTAGTGGCCTAAATTTACAAATTCGGTCACCTTAGTAATTATTTCCATCAATAACTTTAGTTTGTCGTCTAAACTCGAGAAAGTATAATTATTCAAGTATTTTTATATCATTAGATTCCAATATGATTGTGTGGTCTTTTGGATTGAGTTATCTTGTTGACCATTGTCATGTCATGATATCAATACATGTTTTGCACTGCTCTAATATACGAGTTAATTCTTGGGTGGTTTGTTCTATGTTGTATTTTAGCAATAAATTGTCAAGTTTTTGTTGGACTCTCAATTTATTTGACAGATAAATATTAAGTTACTCAAACTAAACAATCCTTGCCTCTTTTCCATTTTGACCTTTCTTTCTTTGGTATTACGTCTCTCGAAGGGATTTTGCCGCCAAAACTACTCCTCTCCAGTCATTCCTATTTTCCACCTTTCTCTTCCAATCTGTAACTTTTAGCCTCCTCAGGTCTTCCTCCACATGTCTTTCCATCTTACTTTTGGGCGTCCTACCGGCCGTCTTCCCTCCGGTCTTGCATGTAGCACTTACTTGATGGTACTGTCATTCTCCATCCGCTGCACGTGTCCTAGCCACTTTATCCGCATGGGCTTTATGTGGCCTATGATTGTTTGTCCATTTATTAGTTCTTCCAGTTCATGGTTCATTCGTACTCTGTATCCGTCCTCTCTTCTTATTGAGCTATATACCATCCGTAGCACCATCCTTTCCATCTTTAGCAGTTTTTGTTGTTATTCCTGTATAAGAGTCCAGCCTTCACACCCATATTAGTCTTATGCGTGCTTTGCATAGTTTCTCCTTCAACTGGAGTGGTAGGATACTTGATTGTAGGAGCGTTTTAAGGCGGAAATTTTTTTATTGCCTTGACAGATTCCGTGTTTTACTTCTGCAGCCATGTTGTTTGTACTGTCGATAGTTGCTCCTAGGTTTCTAAATGTGTGCACGCTCTCGAAGCCTTTGCCATCTAATGTGCAATGCAGATTTCTTTCTTCGGACATGAGCATTGTTTTCGTTTTGTCGCAGTCCTATTTTTTTGCTTCTGTCTCCAACATGTTGAAGGTCTCTTGCACTCCTCGAGGGTTCTATTTCAGCCCGCAGATGTCATCTGCATGTGCCAATATCTGCGACGACTTGTGTAGTAGGTTGCCTTTCGTTTCTACTACAGCTGTTTGGTAAAATATTAAAAATAAAGCTGAATTAATCACAGACAAGATAAATACTTAGTTTCCTTACATGTTACGTACAACTGTATAAATAACTACAAAAAAAAAGGATAAAATAAAATAATTTTGAAATTTTTATAAGAAAATTGATAAAAGTCAATATTTAGTGAAATATCCAGGATGTCTAAAACTATTTTATTTTTACATACTTTTGGCAGCTTTTTCAATGGCTGAAGGTAAAGTATTATATGCTACAAAAAAAAAAGGTTATGTTTATCATGTGATTCTGAACAATTTGCATAAATAACTAGTGTGGTAGTGGTTCTCCACTAATCTGTTGAGATTAAGTGATTTCTTTGTAATCTTTGCAGTTATATGTGTGGCAATAAAAAAAAAACTGAAACTCCTTCACTACAACTCTTATCTCCCTATTATAATGGGGATCATGTGTTGGGCGGCTGTGTCAGAAGAAACCTTTGATTCGTGGAAAATTACAGCCATAGCCCTGACCAAGTCCACAAAGTATATTTCTAAGGAAATAATATCATCAAATAATGTGTTTATTGCCTATACGCCAATAATTATCCTTAACACAAATTTTTTGATGAGTTATTTTAGGAAGTTAAATGTGTGAATTGATAAAAAAATAATATTTTAGATTAAATAAATTTTCTTATTGCTTCTTGTATTTCAGGGGGAGAGTTAAACATGGAAGACATTTCACGTTCAAATCAGTATTGGGAGAGACTGCAATAACATTGGTCGCTTATTCAGTGACTGGCACACTCGTGGACTCGGACCACCCATTTGTGGCCCAAGGAACTTGGTTGCAAGTACTTATTGATGATGACTTAGCACAAGATATGGCTATCACTTTCCAAGTTCTTGCGACACCTGAAGCTTTATCATTGCCTAAAACATTTTCATGGCCTGATAGAAAATTATCCATAACTATTGTAGCTGACAAAGTTTAAAATCAAACCTGAAAAAAAATCTTTTGTTGTGACCACGCTTATTGCCAACCTAATGTTTGTCCACACCATAAACTGTGAAATATAGCCTGAAACATTTATTTTTTCTGAAATATTTAGATATTTATAAACTGTTGTACCAAATAATGTAACTGGACTAATTTCTGATTGAAACAACATGTGGTCACGACTTATGTGCTCTTATCTTCTCTATAAAAAATGTTCTGTCTTGAAAAGATCATTAATATTATTTGAAAAATAGCCTGGTGATTTATATTTCCGTTTTAGGAAAGTCATAATTTGCTCAACAAATAATAAAAATTGGACAAGTTTTTTTTATTCTCTTGTTAATTTCAATGTACCAAAGGGGCTACTGCTTAGCCGATCTTCTACATGTACAAGTAATTTAATAGAACTGAGTATGAATGCATTTAATCTTTTATAATTTTTTATTATTTGAAATACAAGAAAATAAAAACAAAGACAATTTAATTTAATCAAGCATAAAAGAACTCAAATTTCAAGAAAAGAATTTTATATGTGGAAACGGAACGTTTATTTAAAGCCATTTCACCCCACTAAAGCTTCACTTTACGTTGTGGAATTATTTGCATTGGGCCAGTTAAAATATGACTAACAATGTGATGTGTACAATATAAAATAAGCTTTTATGACTGGTCTACTGAAATTAACTACTGTTTTTTGTTGGTAAATGTGAACTGGCTTTATTTTTAAAATTAAGTATAGATATTTATTTTATTTAATTAAATGTTATTCAAATACTGACATTTGTATATATTTTAATGTATATGTCTCGTCCTTGATCTAAATCATTTTCAAAAGGGAATCGTGTAGCTATTATAAAAGAAAATGTTTTTATAGTTTTTACATAAAATATATTCTGTATTGTGCCTTAACCCATTTGAAATTCAATAAATTTTATTTATTTTTAATTATATTTATTTCTTACTCCCTGTTACTGATACAGCATTCCAGACTGTAATAAAAAGTAAATAAATTGTTTAGAAAAAGCTTTTCAAGCAAATTTTACTGCAACTAATCAGCACTCCCACCTTTTATACAAATCGAACCCAGCCTTTCATTTGAATAAATGCATGGCCCTAATGTGCAACAATAGATATATAAACTCGTTAACTGACAACTTACAAAATAAATATTATTCGTATGGGTTAATATCTAGAGAAAAAAGGAAATTCCAACAAATCACAATTCATAATTTGAATCGTTTCCTGCAATAGATTCTCCACAAATTACTTCAGAAAATATTACAAGAAATTTCAATATTTTAAGTCATTTAGGGGAGGAAATATGTACTTACAATTAAAAATATCAATGCAACCTTATCATCAAAGTATTTTCCACCCATTGGATTAGATCATATGTTCCTCTCATCTCAATATCAGAACAAGTAATTGTAGAATTGCTTGCGTGAAACAAATATTGAACTGACAGAAGAAATAGCAACTTTACAAGCACATTGTAGCAGGCAGACATAACAATTATGCATAATATAAAAACGAAAGGAACAGATCCACGAGGTCTATGACAAGATTACATCAGCGCAGTATATCAAGGCATTTAATGTCGTAATCGAATAGGTAGAGATAAATATTGGTATACCTACGTATTTAAGATCTCTCTTTCACTTCTCAAAATTTAAGCCGTCGGGACCATGAGGAATCCCCACCATCTTGGAAAATATACCCCTTTTTGCAGATTTTTGTTTTTTTTTTTTCAAAAACTATTGACTATAGAAATGAAGTTTATTATCAAAATGAAAGCTTATTAAATTCTAGACAAAAAAGTTTTATATGGTTATTACAAAAAAAATGAAGAAATGTGTCTATTAATACATGACGACTTCCCTAACAACATGCTTGAGTCGAGTTCCAAGGCCTTTGCTCGAAGTTTGGAGTGATATTGCTCAAAGGAAAGCTCTGGAACAAGTAATATAAAATTTCAGTTAAACTATGTTAAAATATATTTTTTTCATTTGGCTTACTAACGTAAGAAAGTTTGCTTTATTTGCCTCATTCATCGTCTTCATCAGGTGGCTTCACTGATGAGGCAGCTTCGTTTTCATCCATATTGCTGCTAGTCAGATTATAGTCATCATCGTCATCTTCCATTTTGTCTTCTTTGCGCAATCGATGCAAGAAATTCCCTAGCAATGACCACATAAGATCGAGCATTTCAGTTCTACTTTTCTGCATCCACACGACATCACAACCCTTTGTACAATTGTACGAAATTTCAGTTAATAGAATCTCTAGAACAGCAGGGGCATCAGTTGTTAAAGGCACCATGAGGAGTTATTTTCCAGCCCCAATCTTCAGGTTTCTTTTCGTATCCACGCCAGGTTTGTACCTGATGGTATACGCGGAAAGAGTGATGCTGCTTGCATTGGAGGTAATGCAGCCAAGTCAACCTTCTTCCCTTTCGTAGATTTTGAGCGATATCCTCCGACGTAGTGTTTGTATCATTAAAAATCTGGACAGCGTTTTGTAACTCCTGTATTTTTACGGCTGCGAATATCTTTAACTTACATTTTTGGAAGAAGCATGATGTGGTATCACACCCTCCAACTGCATGCAAGAAAGGAATGTTGTCTTTTAGTTTGGCATTTTCTTGTAATTCAAGCGAAGAAAATACTTTTCTTTTGATATTGCATCTGCTTGGCTTAATGAAGAAAATGTTGCTTCCCTCTGAAGCTAAGGCAATCAATAAGCAAACCAAGTCAACGTTTTCACCAAAAATGGCAACTGCTTTCGAAAAAAAGAACAATTCAATTACTGTTTGCACAATCAACCTATCCGCGTCTCCAGAAGCCTGCTTCGTGGTGCATCCGTTTTCATCTTAATCAGTCGCTCCTTGCCATTTCGATTTCCTAGTTCGAAGTTTCCCGCCTTTCTGTACCTCTCTAAAAAGACTCTTGGGAAACTGTTCATGATACATAGCCTCAGTGGCCACCAGATCGAAAACATTGATGATGCGATGCTTCACTTCTTTTCCCCACGCATCGTTCCTTTTATCAGTATGTTCAATGATGTTATCTTTTGTGTCTAGACTGCAAATGTGGTACACTATATTGTGTTTTGCAATACGTTTATGCTTTTCTTTCTCGAGATATTCTGGTTTAATATTCTTTGAACAATAGAGACATTTCTCTTTGAACTCAAAACGTTCACTCTGCGATCTCAAATTTTCAGCAACAAGGCTGTCCTTCGATGTTGATACCTCACTTGATGCACATAATTGACGCTTTAAAGTTGTTTTAATGATGTCTGGCCGAGTATACCTCTTTCTGCATTCCGTATGTACAGTGATATTATCCAATACCTTCAACATTTCAAACTTTCCATCTTGCAACTGTTCACTGCTCCTTTTCGACGCATTCAGTCCTACAAATTTCACATTCACAACGTTGCCAATTGCAAGACTTTGGTTGCAAATAAAGCATAGATCCTCACACTCCATTTCACAAGCGGATTAACGCACGAAAACGTGACCGTACTACCACAGGAGGTTCGGTACTACTAAAGCAGCAAAGGACTCACGCGTGGCGATAGCAACTTCCCCTCGTATTAACACAGAATTCTAGAAGAAAGCTTCATTTTTTTGTTATAATCATATAGAACTTTTTTGTCTAGAAGATGGCGGCGATTCCTTATGGCTTACATTTTGAGAAGTGAAAGAGGGATCTTAAATACGTATGTATACCAATTTTTATCTGTACCCTTTCGATTATGGCCTCATACCCTATTTGAAGCCCTGATGACTGGGTTACATCTTTAACAAATGAATACAGGGTCAATATGAGAAATCTATAGAAAATATATGTGATCTCAATAACAAATAGTACACAGACTTTGATTCCTACATTAGACAGGGCTTCCCACATTTCGAGTGAGGGTTGAGTTGAAACCTTACGCTGCTCTTGAACAAGTTACAAGTGTTTTCTTTTCTCAAGAAAAGATCCATGTTTAAAATCATATCAGACAGAGGCATGCTAGACCGCTAAGTAAATATGAATCTACTGTTGAAATTGATACCACCACAATGCAAGCAATAAAAATTCTTAAAACACCAATTATCAGAAACAAAGTCCGTGATCTGGAACTCTTCATGAACACACGTAAACCTTTAGCAAAAAAGTATAGAATGTGAGGTGAAAATAAGTGTTATGAAACTGACAAGGCAGGAAATAATAATTGAGAATGTGTATAGATCTACCGGAGAAAATAAAAGTGAATTTCTTGAAGTCATATCTGATATACTTGCTAACTCTTAAACAGAAGACACACAAAAGTTTACATCTGTGGTGACTAACATAAACCTAGATGAAAATAAGCATTTCAAATAAGTTCTGTGATCCTATAACAGCTAATAACTTCATCGCAACTAGCAAAGAAAAATCACGTATTACTGGAACAATTTCAAGTTTATAAAAACATCTGTGACCGATTCAAATTTCTCGAACCATACAAGTTAACGACTAACATTTGAAGACTTTATTTAATTATATGAGAAAATTTAATTCCGGAGATCTGAAAGAGAAAGTGCGCCAAAAAAAAATTCACTATTCAATGATAATATAGCAAATATATAAAATAAAGTAAAACTAAGGTGGCAACTCACTCGGAAAATCACAAATGATAAAGAGAGAAGAAATTTCAATATAATTGATTTGGAAGAATGTGAATATGAGACCAGTGATAAATGTGGAGGTGAGAGCTATTATCAATTTTCTTAGGAAAACTAGGGAAATAAGCTGCAATGAGATCCCCATAATTTTTTTTTAAATATGTCTGATTCACTGCTGGTTCCTTTTGAACACTTTATCAAACTTTGCTTGAAGGCAGCTACATTTCCACAGATGCTAGAACATGCAATTATAAATCATGGGTATAAGAAAGGAGACACAAACCTGATGGGCAACTATAGGCCGATTGCTTTTCTTTCTAACTGAGCAAAATACTATCAGAGAAACAATCTTCTGACTCCAGCGCAGCATGGCTTCACAAAAGGCAAATGTTTTCAAGTTTCAATCAATAAGCTAAAATAAAAGGGTTATACTCACTCAAGAATTTTTTCCAGCTTCCACTTATTTTATGTTAATTTATTTAGAATATATATTTTTAACTTATGTGACTTTTATAATAATTTGTTTGTTTGTTCTGTTATTTAGTCTCTCAATATTTATTATTATATGCATTTATCTGACTTGTTTTATGACATTGTTGTTTAACAAAACAAGATTACTTGACTAATAAATAAACAATCAAGCACAAAGGAGCTCATTTTCAGTAGCTATGTTATTTTAAAAATATTGTGACGATAATGAACTCGTTAAAAACACCACGTATCTCTCCCATTAATCATATTCAACAAACATCTTCACTTTACTAATACAAATACCATCCATTTTGTAGTTGACACCTATGTGATTACCTTACTATGCTATTAGAAACACTTAATTCGTAACACAGACCAAGATACATTATAATGGAATTTCCGAAGAGAATCTTAAGAACATTGTTGGCTCAGCAAAATCAAAATCTACATTAATTCAAAGTGTTATCCATATGGCAATTTAGATATAAAGTCTGATTCCACTATATGTATTTTCACAAAAGTCTAACTTTGGGAGAGAAAACGTGCCACTTCTACTCAATTATTCAAATTGTAAAAACTGTGTACTATTTCTAATTAACTGTTTAAAATACACTCGACCACAAAAGTATCGCATCACCTATAAAACTGTTAACAGTTCTCATACACATTCATATATCCTAGTTATATTATTTTTACATTTCTAGAATCAACACATACAAGAAGTAATGAAAATAAAATAATGAAAGAACGCATTATTTTTTTAAAGAAAGGGGCAAAATATTTCGATTTGAAGTTGCCTCTTATCAGCCCATATTTTGTGTAGTTGAAGAGCACACAAAGTCTGTATTATTATGAGTTTAAAATTGAACATAGAAGATCGTGAGAACAAAAATTATAATTTGACTCAAGGTCAAGTGATTAGTCAAAAGTTCAAGATTAAAATGCTATGAAAAGATTTTTTTTTTTTTAGTCAATTTATATTTTGTATCAAATTCATTATAGAAGAACCTCAAAAATATAACAAAATTTCAATATTTCAAGTTCTATCTTTTTAGGCTTCTGCAATATTGAAAAATTCTAGTGATGCGATACTTTTTTGACAGAGTAGACAGATGTAATGACATTGGGTTCATGTGATGTCAATTTAGGTATGTAAGGAAGATTATATAAAAATATACATTCTATTTTGGATAGTAAAGTACTTCTCTCAAACTATTCTGCCATTGCACCTTTACAAACATTATTAATAAGTAAAGTAAATCCTAATAAAGAAAACTAAATAAACTATACATGTACCAAGGTTTACAACAGGTTGTACTTGTCTTAATCTTGTTCCAAAACAATAACAAATACACTAGTTTGATTTTAATGCATCCATCATTTTAGAAATTAAAGATAAATTAATATTATCATTTTCTACATCTTCCTTACTTCGATATACACGTTGGTATTCTTGTTTGGCAATCTCTACTTCTTTCACAAATTTAGTGAATTGCTTCTGAAACATTTTTGAAATAGTTATAATAATATTAATGAGTATTTTAAAACTTACCTCTGCACCCTCAAAATTTAATATGCCAATACAGCTAACCGGTATAAATTTTAGAGTTAACGCCCCTAATTGTTTTCTTCGTAAAGCAAATGCAGTAACAGCATTATTAGTTTCTGCAATCGATGTTAATTCTTTGATAGTTTCATGTAAAGTACCTAAAACAAAAAATTTTTAACTAAAAACTTACAACATCTGTACAACAAATATGCAGCCATCATTGTCATTAGGGACATTGCTGTTGACCCTCTCACCGGTTATCAAATAATTTCCAAGTGCAGCATCTACCCATTAAATTTTACGAATTCTGCGAATTTCAAGGGCTTGTACTTATTTAGTTCCCATGCATTGGTACCAACAAGTTTCCCATTCTCGCTGCTTAGTGTCAAAAAAATCAGACAGTGTAATCTCATTTCCATTGCAGGCAATATGAATTTGAATAAGGCAAACACTTAAGAGTCATCTTCTAACCTTAAATAACTTTAAAGATACAGCTAATTGGGTAATCAGAGTGTCTGATTTTAGGAAAGAAAGTCTTTCTAAGCTGAACAACACCAGTCAACATTGTATGCGTATATCTATGATATTGGTTTCATTTCATCAATCACTTGTATGTATTAAGAAAAGGAAAATATGTATCATGTACAGAAAATGACAAAACTTTGAACCTCACGTGAGATTATATATTTGAATGGTGAAGAAATGACAAGGCCACATCAATACCCAAGCAATTCCAAAATCAATATTGTATGTTGTTATGTTTACTAAAGACACCTGTTTATTACTACATATTAGAGTAAGAAGCCCGAGAACAATGAATGCTGTGCCCAGATGCTTCTGCAAGATATGAAGAAAGTATCTTATTCAACATATTTACATGTCAAATCAAAAAAGATTATAAATGTACATTACGATAAAAACAAAATGTATAAAATGATTTAAATGTCAAACAGGATTTATAAAAGTCATAGCACTTCTTTTCTAATCTAAATTGATAGTTTATTATACAACCATGGTCAATGGTCTTGATATCCGAAATATTAGATCTTTAGAATGGTATATCCAGGTACAGGAGGTCCTCGACTTACGACGAGATTACGTCCTGATGGCTCGGTTGAAAATCAAATAAAATGTAAGTCAAAAAGAACAAAACAATCGCAATAATAATGAAAATAAACATTAATTTTGCTAATATCTTATTATAACAACTGATTAAATAGATAGAAACACAGGAGGGGGCCTAGCCAACTAACATGCATAACATGAAATAATCGAGGAGAGCCGGCACTGCATAAGCTAGATAAAAAAGAACATACGGTGGGCTCAGTTCGAATGATCACAACACGTAATGTGTATATCTGAGCTGACTCTGTGTTTCATCTAAGTATAAATAAAAACCATAAGTGCAACTAAGGATTCTGCAAAGCTAAAATATTGGAAAAAAAACCAGGCTTAACCTCAGTTCGCATATATTATAGCTGTTGTCTAGGTAAATCTAACATTAGAACTCTTATTTTTACATTACATACTGTTTTCAATTTAATTATTTTGTTATAGATATAAGTATTATCTTTACTTTAAATAAAAGTAGGACAAAACTCATCTCCCTACATGGCTTACTACAACCCACGCTAAAGTTACTCGTTTCTATTAAAGAAGTTTAATAAAATCATGCTAAAGAACTGAAATATGACGATTAACAGAGAGGTAAAGGTAAGAACCAAGGATGAATTCAGAGATCTAGAAATTCGAGAAATAAATGTAATTATAGGAACCCATTTTTGAAGCTATTACTATGCACATCGATAAGGTCATCATTCTTTTGGCACAGTAATTTAGGACCGTATATATTCTGCATTCATTGGAAAAATGTTTACAAAACCCACATTACAGGTTTTTAAGATAGAATAAACAGGTTTAAATTTTAGCAGTATGATATAATATGGCATAAAGTATCTCAGAGATTTGAAAAACTTGAAGATAAAGTAGGTTGCAGTAGCAATTGATAAGATCATGAACATGTAGTTTACCCAATAACACTAAATAACCATATTATATGTGAAGAAAAGACTATGTCATAAAATACTTACCATTTTTGACTACACTAATATTAGCTGCAATAATTAAAACTTTAATTTTGTTGACCTTCAAATATTTTTTAACTTCGTGAAATCCAACCACGTATCTTCTTTTCATCTTGCCTTTATTCGGATCTTTACTAAATAGTTTTTCTTGTAAAACTACTACATTTTGAATAAATTCCTTTGTAGCATTATTAAGATCTTCTGATAATAAATTGTCATAGTACCTACAAAAAAAAACAATAAATAAAATATAAGTACTACAAAAAGTAAACATGAGAAAACGCTACTCTTTAGAATGTTGTCGTGTGAACTATATTCTTTTTGGATTTAAAAACTAGAAGAACATCTTGAGCATGATATTCAGGACACTGTTGGGTCAATAAAGAGAACGGAAAGACTTCTAATTTGAGATAAAGAGAAGTCAATTATAGCCATTTCATTGAAAATTAATCTATAATATTGTTGGTCTAATATTCGACTATCGCCGCTTCATCATTATCGAATGAAAAGACACTTGAAAAATATAGAACATTCTGAGCCAATCTGTTCTAAAATTAATGAATAGCCCATGAAATAAGTGACACCATGATTATATTTCGATCCAAGGAGCTTGGTGCAAAACTAGTAGTCAAGTGTCAATGACAAAATTTGAATGTTGTATGAAATTGTGTATGAATAAACAAAATATACTGATAATTAAAAACTATAAATTATCATAAATAGTCCCCTTTACTTATTATCTTGTATTTACATACATGATTTCAGACAAAATTTGAATGTTGTATGAAATTATGCATGTATATATGTAAGACTATATTAAAGTAAGACTTAAAAACTATGAATTATCATAAACGAAGAGCTCATTTATCATAATTAATAGTTTCAAGTTTTACACTTCGATATAATCTTGTATTTACAGGAATAATTTCAATCATTCAAATTTTGTCACTTATACCACTTTTGCACTGATCCTTAAATTGTAACAACTATAGCTGATATGCAAACATAGATCTGTTTAATGAGAACAAGAGCATAGGTTCTTTAGCATAAACTATTATTCAGGAAAGATATTAATATGTAGTTCCGGTGTATTGTAGATACTATTCCACACACTAAATTTTGCAAAATTGTTTGGTATGTCAGTGTTTACTAATTGCAAAACTGGGCAGTCGATGAATGATACATTTTTCATCTTTCTTCCAGCATTTACTTCAACTATGCAGAATTTGTTGATTTGTGTATTTTTATACATAAATTAAAAATATTCAAATTATTGTTTCACTTATAACACCTTTCTCCTTTATAGATCAAAGCCTATTTTTTAAGAATCAAATAGATTTATTGTACATAGAGGAAAAGCAGTAGGGTCACTCATACAAGTAGCAACCAAGTCAGGATTTGTTAAACTAGCCTAAGCAAACACCTAGAACAAACTAACACAATCAATAACTAGTCACCTTCCACTACAAAAAATGATAAAAATGCTACAAAATTTACTCCAATATGTAACCTGGGATTTTGTTTCCATTAATCGATAAAATAATCGATTAATTAATGTTTGATTTATTTGAAAAAATAATCGATTAATAGAAAGTTTCATTAAACGATTATTTGATTGTTTCTTTGATTAATCGATTATTTGATAAATAGATAATTTGATTTTTGATTATTTGATCGTATACCTGCAAAGTACTATATCTTTGCAAATATTTAAGATATTTTGAAGAAATTGATGGTTTTTTCTTACTGTTAAAAGATTTCGACAATGAAAAAATGTTCATGTTAAAATTCCACAAACTTATTAGTCAAAAAAATATATATACTTCTAATTTCAACTCTTAGCATACCCCTCATCCCACCTAGGGCTGGGATTTTGTTTCGATTAATCTATAAAATAACCAATTAACTAATTTTTAATTGATATTAAAAATAATCAATTAAATTTAAATTTGATAAAGTAGAATGATTGATCGATTCTTCTTTTCTAAGAATCGATAATCAATTATGACATTTGACACTCGCCCAGGTCTAGTAACAACACAGTTACATTGTTGCAAAAATTAATGAATAATAAATGAATAAAAAAATATATATAAATTATTACAGAAAATTAGGATCAGTAGGCTCATCAATTTCAGCAAGGCTTTGCTTTTCCTGTAATATTTTTTGTTTGAGAGTGGTGACTCGTTTTAGTTTAGGAATTTCACGGTGTTTTCCAACCTTTCTTTCTGGTAATTTGGAGTCCAAAGGATTGCCCCCATGAACATTTCTGGGTTCATGCCTAACATCTTTAACTTTCTTTGTTTTTGGTTGTTTTTCAACATTTATCAACTCCAAAAGATCAATCTTTATGGGATCTTTATGTTTTGGCTTTTTACTACCACCCTCTCCAATTGCATTTATTTCCTGTGTGAGAGACCTATTACTATTAGTTTCTTTAGATTCTACGTGCGCAGCACTATGAAATCTATGATTGAGGTCAGAAAGGGATGGAAATTCATCTCGACCTGGATTAATTTCTTGTTGGCGTTGAGGCTGGCCAAATCTTGACGATAGATGATTAATCTCAACAAATTCTCTTGACACAAGTGTTACATTTGCTCCTTGTGGTTTAATACGAAGCAGTGATGCGTTATGCTCGATTTGTTTCTGTCGTTCAATTCTTTTATTTTCACGTTTTTGTATCTTTCGCAGCTTTCGTTCCTCTTTTAATCTACTTCTTTCATCGTCTAGTACATCACTGTATTCCATTGTTGTTTCTAAATTTTTACACTCTGTCATATTCCACACAACTACTACACTAGATGAAAAAATTGTTTACAAAATTATCATGATTAATAACAGATAAAAGTTCAAACATTAAAAAAAGTTTTTTTTAGTGCAATAGGTAACGTAATGCCTAAATTTAATATGTAACAAGTTACAAATTGTCAAAATCGTACTGAAATAACAAAAAAATATGAAAATTTTCGATATCTATTATTTACTGACAGTTCTCCAAACATTTATTTCGAAACATAACCTATGTTTTTTAAATAACCTTTCGAAAATGGCAAACAGAAAATTCTTGCAGTATACATTAATTGGTGGCATATCTGTTGGGAGCTTTATTGTGGGAACGTATTATGGAAAGCCTCAGCATGGACAATCAATCAGTAATTGGAAACGTTATCCTGGGTTACCAATTTTTGGAACTGTATCTGCTGCTACTCCATACTCTCCTGTCTCGCATGTCACAGAACAGCATGTCAATAGAATATCACAGATAATGAAATATGGCTTTCCTGGTTTAGACAATATAAGATCATTTGATGATTATGTTCTTAGTTATGATCGTAGAAATCGTGTCGCTCATTGGGTTTTTGAGCATTTAACTTTGGAAAACACCAAGTATAGTGACAAAGTTGATAGAGGAAAATGTGAATTCAGACTTGATGAAAGTATACATCACTTTTTTAGGTAATAGATGTACATATTCATTAATTTTAATAAAATTTTGTAAACACTTGAACTGTATTCCGACAGGCCTGTAATTTTTAAATGAGTTAAATATCTATATAAAAATATATTAATAAATATTTCTTAATAATAAAATCAAAGGCCGGTCTACATAAAGCAAGTCAAGTGAACATGTTCATTTGCCAGACCTTGCCTCGTTGGTATACATATGATTTTAATTGTAACTACGTGCAGCAAGTGTAATAATGCAAATACATAATTATGACTACAACTTGCTTCAAGTTTAATACACTTCTTAAAAAATACATAAATATAAGTAGAGAAAAAATGTGCTATTATATTAGAACCACATAGTATACCACATAAATTGATTTGTCTTAAAACTAAACCAGGTTCCTGTATATGATATATAGGAAATGCACCACGCATATACCTTATAAATACTACAAAGTGTTTCAAGTTCCTAGTTTTCCATATGATATAATCATTTCTCCTGTAATAATTTGAGTAAATCATAAAAACATTGTTTTGAGCTTTTTATTATTATTAGGTACTAAATATACAAAAAAGCATTTGAATAAAGAATCTTTTTACTTTGGAACTGGGTACATATTTATACACTTGAGATGTTCACTAGTGCACTAAAAGAAAATACTGATAAAATTTCATTATTTACATTTATTGTTTTAGATCAGATAATACAGATTACAAAAAGTCTGGATATGATAGAGGTCATTTAGCAGCAGCTGGAAACCATAAAGCTGATCAGAAACATATTGAGCAGACATTTTATTTATCAAATATGGCCCCTCAAGTTGGAATTGGTTTTAATCGGGACACATGGAATCGCTTAGAAAAGCATGTTAGGAAACTAACAAAATTATACCAGAATGTATATTGCTGTACAGGACCATTGTATTTACCCAGGTAGGATAAGAAGTTATAGAAGTAAAGACGTAATTTCTATATAAAATGTATGATAACCTTTTGGTTCCTACACATCTTTATGGTAGTAAGACAACAGGAACCACATAAGAGGAAGACAAATGTAGTGGGTATTGAATGTCTTAAATACGTATGTACCAAGAGATGTATTGATAGGATAACAAATTTATGGGTTTTAAATAAATGTGCTATGAGGGATAGTGTGATGGATAGTATGGAGAAGGGTGTATTGTGCTGGTTTTGGCATTTAGATAGAATGAGTGAGCAAAATGTTACAAAACTGATATATGTAGGTATAGGGAGGTGTAAAAAGGCCTAGGAGAAATTAGTTAGATGGTGTTGGTGAGATTCTGAAATAGATGGACATGTACGACAAAGTGCACGGAGTTAATAGAGGCAAAAGAAGGTTGTCGTAATAGGGGGAACGGAAAAAGCTTATTACTAGTAGTACTCGCTCTGAAAGGAATTAACAAGATCGTAAAGTTATTGTTATAAAAATTTATGATCAATTTTACAGGATAGATGAGGATGGCCGGAAATATATCCGTTACGAAGTTATAGGAGCAAATAATGTGGCTGTTCCAACCCATTTCTTCAAAGTGGTAGTAGGAGAAACTGCTGATGGAGATTTAGACATGGAAGCTTATGTTATGCCGAATCAAGTTATTGATAATAATGCAGCTTTATCGAGTTTTTATGTTAGTACTTTCTTTAATATGATTTTTTTTATTACCATATTTTCCTATATATATTCGCCACACTCATGGCCTTTAAAAAATAGGCCTACAATCATGGTTCGTTCTATATAACAAAGTAAAACTCATATGTAATAATGCTGTAGTCCCAACTCAAATTCAAGGTGCATGTGATACACCTGTGTGTCCTATACACTGGAAAATATGGTGTTTTTCCAAGAACAAACATCTTGTAAAGAAGATCTTATAAAATAATTTGTTCTAGGCAACACCTGAGATGGTAGAAAAAGCTGCAGGATTACTATTCTTCGATAATGTATCCCGAAAAAAAATACGAAAAATCAATGGAAGACTTAACTAGTCATATTATCAAATTTGTAACTTTTATCAATATGTAAATTTTTGTAAATATTACATTTTATTTAAAGTATTTCAATTCTTAAGTTCTATATTACATAAATAAATATCTAGTGCAATACTCAAGAAATTTAGTAGAGGCGTATTTTAGAGTGATAACACAAATTAGTTAATTTAGTTTTGAAATGTCAAATAATTGGTTGAATTAGATTGAGTCTGTAGAAAATACATAATAATCAAGTTTTTAATATATATCAAGTGGCTGAAATAGCTAATTTGATTTTCGATGATTTGATCATATATCTGCAGCTGCACTGCACTGAATTCATTTATTGAAGTAACATCACTCGCCTGGAAAATGTCCCTTGCAACAGTGGACGAAACGTCGGCACTTGTC
>JAWQRN010000588.1:0-28119 GCA_033557685.1 Sperchopsis tessellata
ATAACACCCTTCTGATCCCACCAAACACGGAGCATTGTCTTCCATCCATAGCGATTTGGCCTTGCAGTCGATGTCGCTGGTTTGCTTGTAGTTACCCATGATCTTTTTCGTTTAGGATTCGATGGAGAAATGATTTTCTTTTGTGCCTGGCAAGCAGCATTTCGCAAGAGGTTTTTCGGTTTGCCTGCTGTCTTTCATTCAGATCACGTGGAACCCATTTTCCCACCTTCTGGATCTTCTCCGTGGCTTTCAAACGTATGGAGACGACTTCTAGTGTCACATTTAATTGATCCGCGAGTTGTTGTTGCGTTTGAGCTGCATCTTCATCCAACCATGCTTGCAATTCGGAGCCTTCGGTAGTCTTCAACGTTCTTCGTTTCTCAAGTGAAAATCGCCACTTTTGAATTTTTTAAACCACTCAAAGCACTATGATTTCCCAAGAGCATGGTCACCGTAAGTGTGAAAAAGCATTCCATGCGATTCTGCAGCAGTTTTCTACAAATGGTAGCAAAACAATGCTGTCCGCAAATCGTAGTTTTCTGGCACAAAATTCGACATGTTCAAAGTTATGAAAAAATATGTTGTTGTATGAAACTTGTAGTGTTGTGAGTTAAAAGTCTTTGACAAATGTAAACACAAGAAAAAGGCGCCAATGACGCGGTTTGGCAGTCACTACATTGACAACTAGAGCCATCTGTGAGCAAATTCCGGTTTCATGTTTGCAGACCTGTTATTGCAGGTTGAGAATATTAACTGAATTATTATTGGTTTTAGAAATGGTTGTGCTGGTTGAATACACGGAACCTAATGCATGGAAGAAAAATATGAATTCAACGACCTCAGGCGTGACTTGACTATGATATCCAAACATAAAATTCTATTGTATAAACATATATATATGTTTTCCTTTTTGCAACCGAGAAATGTACGAGCCGTTTTGGGAAAAACCTTAAAATAATATTATCTTATTTTACCATATCAAATTATATTTCTAATTGATAGATAGTTATTTATGAATTTAAAATAAAACTAAATTAAAAAAGCATACTTATTAAAATGGGCAAATAAAATAATGCTATTACGTTTTAGTATATAATAGAATATGTTTGTCAATAAGTTTAATGAGGTAAGTCATCTAAGCCATGGTTATATAATACAAATTGCGTGGGGTCTGATCCCAAGGTACTCGTAAGAGACGGAGAGAAATCGTCAGTAATTATGTCATCAACAATAATGCGAATATAATGAGCAATTAAAAAGGCCATATATACTACATTAGCCGCGCCGCGCCGCGCCGCCAGCTCAGCTGCGCGTCAGCGCCACCATCTTCGAGTTTTCAAACAAAAAGCGTTCGTCTTCTCAGCCATTAGTGCGGAGATTCGAATGGTGGTATGCCTCGAACAATCTACTAGAATTTCGAGTGTTTGAGTCTTGGACACGATCGTTCTAAGTCGGATAGTCTCTAAAGTAGAATTATCGAAAATCAGGAGACATCAGTGTTTCTCGAAGCCACTCATAATAATTTAAAAATAGGCAGTAAACAATCTCATACATGTGGTACTTCATATTTACAAGTGGCATGTCTTTGACTAATAACGCGTTATGAAATATAAAGGCAATTGGCCCCAATAGCGATCCAATATTATCAAATTATCGCACACACACGCTGGCGTATAGGGAACGGGAGAGGTCGGGGTGCTCAGCGGGCCAGCACTCTATAACAAGGCCCATTACATGGCATTAGCTTTGTAACCGCAGTAATCCAGGTACTTTATGGTATCATTAACGCTTCAAAGCTCGCGTGACGGTACCAAATTTAATCCTGCTCTAAGCTTTCATTTACATATCGCATGAGTCGACTGAACGTGCTTAATTATATGTTTGTTTAAGGATATTAGGGTGGGGATTCTTCTCTGTCTTCTATCTTCTCGTTGCTATGTGGTGGTTTGCGGTGGTTCGTTTGCTTGCCAGGGTAACGACCACCACACCAAGCCAAGGAATTCAATGATGGCATGACAACGTACGAGCCACTCACTCCACAAGATCGTTGTCGTTCGTTATTGCTTATTGCAAAGGGAAAACTGCCCAGGCTTTACGTTTTACTGGAGAAGGTACACAAATTCTTTTGAATTTTTCTGGGATGTATGATAGCTTTTCGTATTTTTCAATATTACCGCGTCGGTTGAAATGAAATTGTTTTTCTATTAGTGCAATCATTATTTAAAATTTACTGAATCAAGTAATGTGATGGTATTTTACTTAATGGATATCTAAAAAAGCAACTATAACTACAAATCCTTTTTAATCTATATGAGAGTGGGCGCGAATATCTGTAAGCATTCACCATTTATCCAATACCCGCAATGTTACCTAACTTCTAACAAATGAAAGTCACTTCTAAGGTAACCCATTTCTATTGCACTTTTTTTTCCTGACATTTTCTGTTATAACCAAATCATACCTATACCTCCGCTTCTTTAACCTCTTCATTATTTGCATTCTCACATTCAAACAATAAGTAGTTTTATACGTAATTATGGTACGTCCTCATGCTTACGGAATTGCTAAATCCGAAATTGTGGAACGTTTCCTATTGGCTGATGTGTTTTAAATTTAACGGCGGGAAATACTTCTCCGAATATTTTGCGGAATTGCGGCGCCGTAAAAAGTGAAATCTATTTTATCATTTTACGAAATTCCTGTTGCCATCTTTAATTTCATTGCCGGTTCCCAACCCAAGCTTTTATGGTCGGCGACTGTACGGTCACTAATAGCATTTATAGTAAATAAAAGAATTATTATAGCTACACACACAAATTTCTCAATTAATTTTTAATTTAATTTAAATATCTTGTTTTAAACACTTTTGTTTTTAATGACGTTTTGAACTGCCATTCGCTACCAACATTAAAGATGGTTAGAAATTATAATCGTTCAAATTTTCCGAGACATTTTCGGATGCATGGGGACGTTGTCAATTTATGTCCTAATAAATTTTTGCTAATGGCAGTTCGGATTTCGCAATTCGTGAGCATGAGGACGTTTCATGTTTCCTACTTATACTCTCTTGCATTTTTGAAATTAAAACATACAAGAAACGATCTCAGACTTTTTTTTTAAAGATTGAATTTGGAAGGTTGTGAGAACTAAAATTACAATTTCACTCAACTCAAAGTAATTAGGATAGTTTCACTAATTGAAAATGGACGAAGCCAGTACGTTTCGAGTAAATTGGGTATAAATCAATTGAGTGCATCTAGAGTGGTGGCAAAGAACAATAGACCAGAGGATATGAGATAAGACCAGACTATTGTCGAGAGTAATTACTCCTACCGACATTCTTTTCTTGACCCATCACGTTATGCATCAAAGACGTGTTACTGCAGTGCTTCAACATAACTCGATTGTTATACGAAATAGTTGTGTATGTCCACAGACTGTGATACCAACCTTTAGGGGACATAAAAAATTTCGAGCAATTTTTTGTACTAAGAAATATTTATTCTACATTTATCAAACTGTAAGTCTACATTAATAGTATATTTAAGTATACAAAACATTTTTTTTTTAAATTTATTTATCATTAAAATGGCGGAGTTGTCTAACTACCAGTAGACTTTGATCTGCATCAAAATTTAAACATTTTTTCTGTTAGAACATGTGTAGTTTCTATTTGACGGTAATCAAAATGAAGAAAACGCAAATTTAAAAAAATGGCACGCATTTAAAAAAACCGAAATTCACGAAAAATGAAAATGAAAAATATGTATTATAAAAGTAGTTTTTTTTTCGTAATTTTTCAAACAAAATTCCCGTCAACTAGAAGGTAATGATATTATCAACATTTTTACAAAGCTTGAACTCAATTGGTTTAATAGTTTTTGAGTAATCCTGCCCTCCAATTTAGAAAATGCAGTTTTGAGAATAACGCGTTTAAAGTTTCGACACGTACAACCAATGATTAAAATTGCAGCGTAAATTCCCCCTTTTTATTCTATTAATTTTCGTAGAAATATCTGCTCGAGGGAGAGAGAGAGACTCTCGCTTCTATTTGCGGCGTGCGCTCCGAACCCGAGCGGTCAGGCACAGCGTTCACGGGCTGTAACTTTCGAAGTTTTTCGAAGCTTGCTTTAAAACTTTGGGAAAATATTCTACACATACAATGTAGCAAAAAAAAAATGTATCGTTGTAATTGTATATGTCCCCCTTAAAGCAGTCGGGAATTACAATTAGAGTAGCTGGCTCTGTTCCCAGATTCACAGAGCAAAGCTATGTATCTTGGTTAGTTAAGATTATCCAGAGAACATGTATTATATTAAAACGATTCCTCCCAGTAAAAATAGATATGATATAAAAATAGTCGTGGGCATTCAGACATAATAATTAAAAGCACTCATCAGTACGTTTTGGTAATTGGAACCTACTAAAGGCGCACAACAAAACTGACCACTGTAAATGTAAAGAATTTGTTATGAAAAGTGACAATAGCAAGCGCCATCTCAATTTATATATCTATATATATATATATATTTATATATATATATATATATATATATATAAATTCTATGTATAACCCAAGAAGTATTGGCCTAGGTATGGGTTAAGAAAAACTACGTTTTTGTTCAAATCCCATTCGATTTGGTGGATTATTTCCACTTCATCAGAGTATAACAATATAGTGTAACTTTGAAGTCCAGGAAGATATCATACAAACTAAGGAAACACATAACAACTCAAATATTAGAAATAATGTCCGTTGATACGTATGGTTTTTAAAGCGTCTATGACATAGTAACAGGATTATTTGTTCACACCCTTATATATTTCCTTAGTATGTATTACTTCTACCTGGACTTACACTACACTGTTATTGCCATATGAAGTGGAATTAATCCTCAAAATCTATTGGAAATTAAACAAAACTAAACGTAATTTATATATATATATATAGCTTTTACTCCCATCCTTCAAATTTTATAACGCAACACGTTTTATTCATCGTTCTACTATACAATCTAC
Source organism: Sperchopsis tessellata (assembly GCA_033557685.1). Lineage (NCBI taxonomy): Eukaryota > Metazoa > Arthropoda > Insecta > Coleoptera > Hydrophilidae > Sperchopsis > Sperchopsis tessellata. The sequence goes on from JAWQRN010000588.1 coordinate 5,020, forward strand.
AAACTTAAGGTAAATGAGACGTACACGTAACTAGTTTAATATTTAAAATCATTCATACAGCTCATTTTTATTGTATTCGTAATTAATATAAAATTTAAATCGAACCGGCATCAATTTAAATAATCGTTTTTCAACAAGCTTACACTTTCTTTTTGGTCATTCGAACAGGATATTCATAATTTTTAATAATTAGTTCATGTATTTGTACTGATTGTTATTGATTATATCAAATTTCGTTTATTTCAAATTCTTTCGCGTCGTTTTATTTAACTTATAAACTTTTGCCGCCATTTTTCTAGTAGTTTTCAGAGGTCACATCTCGTCGATATCTACGCTTTTGTTACACAAGCTCGTGTCGTGTGACGTCATTTATACAGAATGGTGCTTTAACAAAAAGAAATTCTCGCTTGGAAAATGATTTGACAGTAAAGATGAACAAATTGAATCGTATTTCTGCAATAGTCAATAGTGCACTTACTTTCGCAAATAGAGCAATATTAGATACCTCCTATAGATAAATATACAATTAAATAGGAATTTGCAATAGAATCATTTTCACAATTTGAAAATTTAATTGAACTTTAATTATATGTCTAGCATATACCACTCGTTAAAAAGATCCCAAGAATTTGATAATTTGCAGGAAATATAACAATTAATGTGCACCGATTAAAACTTGTACACAAAACAATCATTGTTGCAAAATAAGTTGTGAATACAGTAGCTAATCCAATTGTTTCATCGGCGAAATTATCTGGCATATCGTTGCCAAAATTCAATGGAATTTATGCAATTAATTACCAGCTTTCAAAGGCCTTTTCGTTTTGTTGGTACATGGTACAAATCTGTCTGATATAGGTAAATTTCAATATCTTCTAGTCTTTAGAAGGACTTGACTTGTCTTTAGTTAGCTCGTTGCCTCTCATAAATTTAAATTATTTAGTAGCTTATTTTCAAATATGATAACAAGCGCATTCTTGCCACAAAAAAATGTTAAAATTATTCTTATATTAAAATCCTTAGTTGGAAACCAATCGCATCCGGCTCGAAGGACCAAATATTTAAGCTTATTGAAAACGATTAGTTAAATTTATGACGGTGCTATTTGAGTTTAATACTAATTACGAATACAAGAAAAATGGATTATATGCATGTTTTTAAATATTAAACTTATAAATTAAATGAAACTCTGAATAGCTGTTTTTTAGTTCACTTCCAGAACGAATTCTCAATTTGATTAAAATCATTCGGATGTGTTTTTTTTAATTTTCAAGGTTTTTCGCTTGAAATATTCTAAGCAGCACTGCCCGATGATATAATTAATTAGAAATTGGGACGTAATTATCTATATCACTATGAATTTTGTCTACTTAGAAGTTTTCAATAGCGGCGTAAGTTTAATGTCTCAATTGAAATTAATTTGTAGGAGAAATGAAAAGAATAATGTACGATTACTAATTACTACAAAGTAACTCATGCAGCATACGTTGATAATTAAAAGAAAAACATGCTAAAAATATATAAATAATTATTATAATTACATTATTAAAATAATATAAAACTTACAACTAGGTAATTAAACGAAAAATTGCCTGTAGATATTTGTAATACAAACTAGTTTTGTCTACAACCTAACTAACGAAACACAATTACAGCGCAAAAAGCACCAACAAAAAATAAAAACACTGCATAATAAAGTTAGGGGGAGAGGTGAGGGCATGTGATAAATAGAAACAGAGGGGCCTTAGTATCGCGTACGGGTCGAAAAACAAAAAAAAAAACTAGCAAAAAGGCCAATGCAATTTTCGCGAAAAGCTTAATATTTATATAAAAATGTAATATACGAGGGGCAATATAAGGTCTGTTGATTTTAAAATGCATCCAGTAGCTTTGCTCATTGTCAGAAATGGCGTATTGCCGCTGCACATTCCAATTATACCAGCTCTGGATGAGTCGTTCCGACTGCAAAACGGGCGCTTGCATACACAATGCAGTTCTCCGCATCCCCGACAATATCCCGTCGCATTCTCTACGTCACAGACGCTGTATCTCACTTGTTTTTCCGATAGCGCGGGTAACGCAGAGCGGCGCTTGAGAACGAGAGGAAACGCGTGGTCGTGTAGTGGGTCTTTTTGGTGCGCGGTGATATGTTGCTAATGCAAAGAGCAGAAACACAGGCACATTGGCAGGGTAATGCCGCGTTATCTTCATTTACTCTGCTCATGTCGGCCTACTGGGATGGGATATGCTCGCATGCAGGCCATTATAACTAGGTATGTACGCTCTTATATTGTGCGGTTTGCATCGCAATGAGGAATGCAATTCGGTTCCAACTGCAGCCGAATTGCACAAATAACAATGCACGTTCGCGTATTTTAATTAACGGACTGGGGTCATTCTCGAGCACGGAACGGGTCTCCTGTCTCTGACTTTGTGCTTTGTTATCTCTCTCATGCTTACTGTGGATGTAGACTATACGTGTACGTTTTCAACTACACGCCCTTCTTTCTTTTTCTCGTTTGCAATGTTTCACAATTATATACATCGCAATCAGGCTGCAACCTGATGATGGATGGGTGTGTTTTTATTCTTTCGAAAGGCGCAGCCTGTCAAATAAGTCTAATCTAATAATGAGGGTATGAGAAAATTGCATTGTTGTACATGTGCGTCTCACTAATCACCCATATTTCATTTATAAATCAGTCGCAGTTTCAGCCGTATTGTAATTTATAAATAATTTCGCGCCACCCTCATTAGTGGGTTTAATTTTGCAAAGTTTGCGGAAAGTAGTATATAAAATTTCATTGTTCATTGCTTTTAAATTGAACCTTCACCTCCACATTTTTACATACGTTATTTATATTTAGATAGTTTGCATTGTTTGTTGGGGTTAGTTGAGCCATGTGTTTTTGGGTGGGAAAATTTTAATCTTTGGTTCCTTTTTATATGGTAATAAGGATTTTTATAGAAATTTTCTTCTCTGCCATTATCATAAACAATAAGTGTTTAATTTCATGTCATTTGAGAAAATAAAGACAACGTCATCGATGATCGAATTTTACTTTTTTTAATATATATATTTTTTTCGTTATTTGAAGGCAAACTATACGAAGCGCTCCTTCCCAATATCATAATTAATAATAATAATTATTTGTCTATAATTAAATTAACATAAAAAGTATCGCACAGATTATACTAAGATTCTCCATAAATATTAGACACAAATAACAACTATACAATTAAATCAAACATAAAAGCAGTTACATGATATCGAGAAATTAATTGAAATTCCGTCGAAATTCATCATTCGTCATTGATAAAAAAATTATGTTGTCCAGCTGCGTTCATGATTCTTTCCCTAGATTTTTTTCCTCCTTGTGCTTTTTTTATTATATGAAACTAAGGTGGAGTTAAAGGTTGAAATTGGAAATATTTCTACCTCCCTGGTGGCACACATATTGCGGACTACGTGAATTAACTGAGTTGCATCTGTCTTTATATCAATAGCAGAATGCACTGCAAAAGTCATTTCAAACCGCGGGCGAGTGATTCATACGTACGTTTCGCCGAATACCACCGCTTCATCAGTGAACCTGCAAACCGCATTCTTTGAAACAGTGTACCGTGCATTCTACTCCTCGCTCTTATGATCTTAGATTCTGCGGCAGGCAGTTAGCAAGAGTTATCGCAGAAAAAAATCACAAATTTCGTATTTATTCTTCCTGATTCTAATGTTTTGTTTTTGTTGGTTAATTTTCTTTATACATTCTAAAATCTCCAATTTTTTTTATCTAAAGTAAGTTTCTTGCTTATTTTAATGACATGCAAAATTTTAAATATTTATGGTCTTAAGAAAGGCAATTTAAAAGTGTTAATTTTGAAGTTTTTTTTTTGAGCAATTAGTGTTAGGTGTATGAAATTCGTTGCCATTAATGTAGTTACATATTGTGAAAAGTTGCAATTTGAAGTTGTCTTTTGTGAGTCTTTACTGTATAATGTATATTGCTTGGCGAGAAAAATGATCTGACTTTCACCAGCCATAATGGAAAAATGTTAAGAAAGATCGTATATGACTCTTTTGTACACCTATTGATGTATTTATCATCATAGCCATTATTCATCTGTTGCTGCATGAATACCTCCCCAATTTATTTCACGTGGTTATGCATCTCCCAAACAGTCTGTTAGTTCTCGGTGTTACCTGTCAATTAGTCGAATTCTTGGTCTTACGATGTGTGTCGGTTCCTAGAATTTAATTCCTTAAAACATCCATGTTTTCTTGGTCTTCCAAGATGTCCCGCCCATTTACAATTTTGCATATTCACCTTACCTATAGCATGCCTTTACCTAGTAATTGTCAAATCTGATAGATCAAAAGATTATGCCCAAAATATTATTTTATATATTATAGCTGAATTAATATTAATATTTAGATAGATTTATACAAAAAAATTTGAAAGAAATAATTTACATTAGAATGATGAATTATATAACTCGAAAAATAATGACAGTATTCGTCAACCTTTGGACTAGGAAGGCAATTTGACTCACTTGAAACATTATTAGATTTATTTGAAGATATGTTAATTTTAAACATATATTTCCAGCGGGAATTTAATGTATAATGTAGGGTTAGTTCAGGTACAATGTATCCAAAATAACGAAGTAGGTAAAATATATGTGTATATATATATTTAGTCCGATTTCCTATTCACTTACATGGCCTTATATTATTAACTCTTAAATCCATTATGTATATTTCAATACTTCTTTGCGTTATTTGGAGCTTCTAAAAGTGCGAGGCATTCAACGCTCAGGTCTCTCTAGCATAAGCCATCTGAAGCTTAAATATGTTGGTTAGACGGCCAGTTGTATTCCATACAACCTTTTTTTTCGCTCTATCTCAAACGAAATATATCCATCTATCGTTATGATCTGGCTTAAATACATATAAGATGTATCGGTTTCTATGAGAGTGTCCTTGATGTATACATTAGCTGGTATAAACAGTTAACTGAGCATTGTTTTCGTTGTACTAAGACTGGACTTAATTTTCTTGAGCTATTTTATGGTGTGCTCAAAAATCACGATATATCCTGCATTGTCCATGTGAATGTCTTTGTGTTTCCAACCTAGTGGTCAGTTCATGTATTCTAGAGCTGCATTTTTATATAAAACTGTAGCTTACGAATCAAGAAACAACTTCCCTGAAACATTTTCTGTGATACGCATCATCAGCATATATTATAGTAGTTATGCTAACGACTATGCTATGCTAACTTCCGCGGCGATATACTCAAATAAATTGTTTATTACTATATTACCATTAACTTTATTTATAAAAACAGACCCAAAACTTGCAACTCACACATATTGTAACGACCTGAATGGCATGAAACTAGATATTAAGTAACCATATTATCTTTTCGCAAAGCTCTATTTTTCTTATTATACAGTTACTGGTTTCGAACACACTAGGTAATTTTCAAGCTTAATGAGCTATTGTGTAGTTCCCAGCACAAACACTTTACGTTCGCTGTATGATATGAAATACAATTTAGTGGAACGACTATATCTTTTATTTTTAACTATGAAAAAGATCCAAACAGCAACAAATTTTATATTGCCTAAATTTATTTATTCATAATATCAACAAAAAATTAAATATATTACATCGAGTTTAGTAGTTAGGATTCTACATTGTGATTATATATTAGGTGCATTTAACTTTAGTACTATTTTAGCCTCAAAAGAAGTAATAAAATATCTTAAGATATACAGGTTTTTCAAAATTAAATTATAAATATAAAAAGAGAGATAGAGAGAAAAAATGCACATTCAGTTTATACCCAGATTATCCTTCCTACTATTCACAGTCATTTGTTATTCATAAACCGTAGTCTGATTCCAGTTTGTTATCAATCCTCTCCACTCCAATGGAGACTCCTTTTCCACTCTTGTGTCCATGTTCTACCAATTTGTTTAAAGTAACATATGGCACTAGGCTAAATTATGTAAGTCAAGTGCCAAACAAAACAATAATAATAACTTACTTACATTTATCGAGGAAAAAATCTATCCAAAATATAACGTTAATCAACTTAAAATTAGATTATTGCATTATTTCTCGTAGCAATAAAAACGATGGCTTCTGCAAAACGTTCATTATAGTAAACTTTTTTTCAACTGTTATAAAAGCACAAACATAAGCATAACTGAAATTGCAAACAAAATAAAATGCACATAACAACCTTAATGTAGGTTAAGGTATGTTTACAATAATACGATCCAGGTCCAGTCAATATCAAATTAATTTGCTTTGTGATTTCTTACACCTTTATAAACGTAGTAAAAAAATTACCTCTTGAAAGTTATCTGGGATGTCAACGACTTATACAGGATAGAGATAATATTATTTTATTTTGTGTTTATCCTTTAAAATTAATCATGATTATTTATAGATTTAACGGATATTTCGCTGGAGAAGCCGCGTGATACCATAAGTAGAAATCACAATTTTGGCAAAGAAACCCAATTATAAAATTAATTTTAAATAAGTTCATTCGAAAAAAAACTACCTGCGGCCTATTAAACTAGTTAAACAATATAAAATATTTAATAGTTGCTTATTTTAGTTATACTTTTGCTTATCACCTTCATTCATATCCGCCTGGGGTACTCGTTAAGCTCACTTCTCTTCAACATCATAATGGGCGAAATTATTCAAAAGGTTCGATCATTGAGAGGATACAAAATGGAAGATAGAGAGGTTAAAATTGTGTTCTAAGCTGACAATGCCGTGCTCGTTGCAGAGCGTGAGGACGACTCACAAAGACACCTAACACTCGTTCAACTGAACAGCTAAATCCTTTAACATGATAATATCTTGCACTAAAACATAGTGTATGACAACATCAAAAACACCGTTTAGATGCAAACTTTCAATATATCTGCATAGAGCTTTCGGGCTTTGTCGGTGTGAAAGCAGAAGTGAAGGAACAAACGACGAAAGCAATAAGAATTGCATGGTGTCTAGAATCTATATAACATCAATCAGACCTATCATGACATTCACAGCAGAGACCAGCATCAAAAACTTAAGATATTGCTAGAAACAGCGGAAATGAAAGGGTTGCGCATGATTGCAGGTAAAAAAAGTTTACACTGGGAGAAAAATGAGGAAATAAGGGAAATGTGCACAGTAGACGACATAAATGGTTGGGTAACTTGCAAAAAGAGGAAATGGAATGAACACATAGATTGGATGGACGACAGGAGAATAGAAAAACTGCCCGCGATAAGTCACCAGTGAGACGCAAGAGCGTTGGAAGTCCTCGAAAAATATGGGGCCACAAAGTCAATGTAGAGCAATAGACAAGTGGACGAAGAATAAACAGGCAAATCGCCTATAGTAAAGAAGGAAGAAGAAGACCTTTCGTACACATTAACGCTTAGTTTCCATCCGTCCAATAATATCCAAAACAGAAATTTTTTCGAATCAACAGTCTTTGAAGTACACACTCTTATATCTTTAGTTTCTGCAGCAGTAGTGTCTTACGATCGCATATCAACAGTGTAGTTCATCACCAACTATTGAAGTTTACATAGAACCAATTCAGCGAATAAAATATAACTGAATTAATAGTAGACTTATTTTGAAAGAAACCGTTCTAACAGTTCTAAAACAAGAATTTGTTGCTTCCTTGGCCGTACATAAGTATGTTATTTTAATATTTGATAAATCGAATGTCGAGAAAACCGGCCAAGTCAATATATTAAGTACAGAAATGATCTACGCATCGAAATATGAAGGGAAACAAACCGAATTGTTTCTGTCATTAAGACATCATCAGCACTGCTCTTGTTAGTTATTAGCTGTAGCTCACGGACGAATACATATGTCAGTTCTTGAATATATGATTTGAGATCGTGAGTAAGCATATTATGAGAGGTATCGCAATGTATCAATGTTGCAGTTGAATAATTATTACGCTGATTAGATATTAATCTACACGAAATTGCCAATTTCGCATTAGAATTTATTGCTTCCAATGGAAAACGGCAATTTTGTGTAGATTAATAACTAATTAGCGTAATGATTATTCAATTGCAACAATGAAACATTGCGATACCTCTCACAATATGCTCACTCGAGATCTCAAAGCATATATACAAGGAATTAAATATGTATTCGTACGTGGGTACAGCTAATTACTAGCAAGAGCAGTGCTGAGACGTTTTAATGACAGAAACAATTCAGTTTGTTTCCTTTCATTTTCTGATGCGTAGTTCATTTCTGAATTTAATATATTGACTCGGTCGGTTTGCTTGAAATTTGATTTATCAAACATTAAAATAACACAGTTCTAAAACAATTTATGTATTATGTCAGAAACTCTACCGGTTATACCTTTACTGGGATTAAAATATCTGGAGGACAACGCAATGTAATTAGAAGGTAACGATTTATTTTTCTGGCGCTTCATTTTGGAACATCTGAACAATCCTAGAAATAGTTTTAATTTTTCCATAACATATGTCGCAGATTTGATGAAAATCTCTTCTAAATTCATTTTTACAACTAATCGTATTATCTATGTTAAAAAGGGCCGGCCTCTGCAAAATTATGTGCAGATCTATTATGGCGGAAGACCTACTAATACCTCCTCTATGACTTGTGAAAAAGTAAGAGCGGCTTTGCTGAAAGATTCGCATTAGAAAACACATTTGCATTTTAATAAAAATTGAAGATGAGAATATTTCCACTTCGAAAGCGTTACTTTAAAATTCTTCTAAAAATAAATGTCTTCTTATAGGATCCACCAATCGAAACGAGACTGCAAACTATTTAATTTCTTCCTACTGTATTAAATTTAACGTGCAATTAAAAAATATATATTGAAATATGGGCGCCATTTGTCTGGCATATGTCTGAGCAATGGCTGCGTTTTTGGAAAACGGGTTAAAAACTGCAGTAATTGAATGTGGTTTGCAGATAATATATAGTCAATAGGAAAATTAATAGGAAGCAATATAACACCCATTAAAACGCCAATAACAAATGGTGACTCCTTAAGAAGCCTTTATATGTGATTGTTTAGCACGTCTCACCGTTTATGAACCATCGACGAAGGAATAAAATATCTTGTGTAAAAAGGCGCAACAATAGAAAACGGCGGAAGTAATAAAAATGTGGAAAAAATCCAACAAAAGGCCATCAATTAGAAATATGACAGAGGTTAATTGCTTTTTATACCGTCATTCTGCGTCCGTATCGGCGAAGACGAATGTAAATCAAGGAGGCGGTGTGGTGAGTGTGCAAGAGACAGCAGATCCGTATGGTCGATAATGAGATCTTTACGATGTCATAAAATCAAAAGTGTTTGTGCAGAAGTTCTACACCGACCAAAATCTAGTAAGCTGCGAGATAAGCTAAGCACACTATAATCCAATAGCATTAAAATCTTTGGGTTTAAGGGATTTGTTCCTGCACCTTTGAAAATAACTACCAATTTTGACATATTTATCTAAAGTGTGTCAATTAACACCATTTTAAATATTGACAAGGGCTGTACATCACATTTTTCAGTCATTTTGAATGTACTAGAACGCTATAAAAAGTTCAAAAAGAACGAATTCATCATAAGGAGTAAGACATTCAACCATGTTCGCCTCACAGACAGGTTTGAGTATTAGTAAACGTATAATTTAATCCCAAAATTTCCAAAAGAAGTCGCGTTTGTAGTAAGATAATTTCTCACGACCTTCCATTTGTGTCTAGCAAAATAGCTAATGACGAATTCGACATTTGCTCGTTTTTTCCTAGAAAATTACGACCATGTACAATTGGCTCCAGTAACCGTTGGATACGTTGCTACCCTTAACGACAATCTAGTGGGTTAGAGCAGACAGCGGTCCAGGCCTTCTTCGATCCCACGTCTTCTTCCTTCCTGTTCATGGCCGGCTGGATGAGAATTGCATCAGTGTGCATCCATGCCATCTCTCTAACAAATATATATAGCGATTCACGCCAAGCGGGCGGTATTTATAGCATAGTTTGGTCCTCTCCCCGCGGCCGTCGGGGGCCCGAGATTAAAACCTATAACTTATATTTTATTTTGCCCCTTTCTCTCTGTTCTGTATGGTGCGGTCGCCAGCCCGAAGCGGAGAAGTTTTTCGCGACTTCTGACTCGCTCTGTTGCCTTTTCTCTTCTCCGGAGCGGCTCTCCATCCACTCTTAATGACTTCCAAGTTTCAAAGTAGTTATGAAAGTAAGTGATCTTACACCATTCTGTAGATAAATTAGTTCTCTCGAGAAGCAATACTTATGCTGCCACGCGTTTCCGTCATTAACTGCTCCCTCTGAGGCGTTGTAAATATGAAAAGAAAAAATGTTCGCTAAGTTCAAACGACAACGGCAGGGCTTTGTAGAGAATTGGTTGTTTTTATAGTTTCGATACATAGAAATTGCAAATGTTGGCTATAAAACACAAGTGTCAAGCATTCTGGGAATACTGAGACGTAAAATTAGTTTGGAAGAAGTTGTGACAATAATTTTGTATAGCTTCCTGTAAATAGCACCTCGTAAAAACAATTGACAACGCAGTTTTACGTTATCTCCTTAGCTAAAATCAGACGCCAAACGCTGTCTCTTGATTTAGATGCTCAATGAAATATTTGAAAAAATCTGATGAGCGTAGATTTGAGCGAAAAGGTGAATACTTTAACTATAGGAACTCATAGTCAGTAATTACCTTTTGAACTTTTCCTGGTGCCCTGTTACCAATCAACACATAATATTGTTAGCAAATTTTCCGTTTACTATTATTATTAACTGATTTTCGATGTATCTTTGTATTCCATTTTAGTGGAATTACTCAATCCTCATTTTAGTAGACAGTAATACGTTTATCAACCCTGATTAAGTTGATCGGATCTGTTAAAAAATATATAAGTAAATAAGATCTCAATTAAACTGAACTCATTGAAGCAAGCCCAATTTAAAAACATGAACTTTCTTTAATTTCACTTAATTTCCATTTGAAGCCAGTTTCTAAAGGAGTCCCAAGATGGGGGGAAAATTTAAATTTGGCGCCGTTTTTGCTGTTGTGCTTTGACAGTCAAACTATTATGACAGTTCGATGATAGACAGTCCTCCATTATTGAAAATCGATCGCTATTCGACACAACAATTTTTGGTGCAACGATGAACTTTAGTATTAAACATCAATATTAAGTGGAGTCTACTTAGATACCATTTTGCTATTTTTATCGAACACAGTTCATACACAACATATTATTTTTGGTAATTTTTAATGAAAACTTAAAATATTTACAGCTTAGAGAGCTATCTTTATAAATAAAAAAAATATAACTGGAGAGCACCAGCCCACCGTCTATATGTTCCGCCTCTGGTTAAGTAGGGATTTTAATACTTGCCAAAATGTGTCATTTCATGTCAAGTTGTTAAAACTTACAAAGTTGTATTCCGTTATCTTAAACCATTTGAGAGATATTTGCAAAAAACATGATTTTTATTTCGCCTCTCCGTAGGGACGAATCTCGAAAAATCGGTATAAAAACGAAACCGACAGATTTTAAACACGTGGATTAACGACATTTTTAGGTTAAAACATTGTTTATGATCACTGTAGATACGTACATATGTACGTATAAACACTTACCATTTTGTAAACTTTATAGAACGTTTTTGAAATTTCAGTTTAAAGCCTCTTGAATTATGCTCATTGTCCGTTTTGAATTACAAACACACTCAAAATAACCTATGTTTTAATTTGTCAAAACAAACATCAACGTTATGTGATTTTTCAACAAATATATTCTTTTTATTAAGAGGAAATTTTAATTGTTAGAACGTGAGTAAGCAAAGTAGCCCCTCAGTTATCAAAATAGCCCCAGTCAACGGTAATGGCCGTTAAATTTGTCACACCTCATATCTACGCATGAATAATAACAATATATTAGCTTTGTTTTTTCTCCCATTTGGTTTAGTACAGAATTTAATCGATTCAAATAAATAAAATAATTATAGAAAACACCGAATTTTCTAGTTCCAGCAAGCGGATTCGGAAAGTCACTTGCTTTGTGAATCCGGCCAGTAGTATAGGGATAAACAAAGTCATAGTGCAAAGAACTCAATCTGGTTTAAACTTACGAGGTGGGCGTAATATCACTATGAGTTATCTAGTTTTTATTATATTTACAGTATCAATGCGCAAATAATTACTTTAAAGTGTCACCTATTGTAAATAAATTAGCTTGGAAATGTGCATTTCCTGTTTTAAAGATAAGTATTATTATTTACGCTAATGCAAAAATGTATGTTTTTTTTGTATGATAATGTTACAAATACATATCAGTGTCAATTAATACCAGTTTGTTGGACTTGTTCATTCAACATATGTATTTATAAATATTTTAAAGATTCTGAGTTGTTTACACGCTTTTCGTTTCACCAACTTGATATAATACGATAGCCATAAATTCGTGTTGGCAAGTTTATACAAAAATTGTAAAAATACATAACAATATCCAATTGTTAATGGAAATTTTCTCTTAAAAATCACTGCGTATTTTATTTAATTGTAGTGGCCATTTTGAGTTAGTTTATTTGTTTATTTTTAACGATAACCTTTTTCCATTCTTATGTCCAATCATAGAATTGGGTTCTTTAAAATACACTTTATCCCCGGAAGGCGATTAAAGCTTAATTTAGACCCTTATAACAAATTAAATGAAAATTATTCGCCAAATTTATTATGGCTTCTGATTTTGCCTTAAATTAAGTATTAATTTGTGTTAATGAGTGTGTTTTGTTTTTGTATTTATGGCAATTATTATATTATAATTAATTATACTAATAATTTAGCGGCTTTTTTCCTAAAACTGTGCTTCGTATAGTTAGTCACAAAAGTGTTTGAATATTCCTCAAATTCACTAACTTCAGTACAAGATACATATTTATATTTAAAATAATACGATAATCAGTTAATTATATAGTTAATTTATATTAATAATGTAATATAAATACAATTCTGCAGAAATTACAACAATAATAAAATCTATAAGTATAAGATGTATCTATTTGAAAGTGTTTAGTTTACATTAACACACTGATACATTATACAACTGTACTCTAATGGTTATAGTTAATGCGAAGTGTCTTACAAGACTGCCAGGCACCTCGCTTTTGTATGCTGTTGGGAAATCTACTGGAAAGGTCTTAAGTTTCTCGGGCTCCTTCTCGACCTTACTGGAACGGACGAACAGGGCCGATTGTTTCGCCTGCATCTGCTATAAATGTAAAGAAAAGTAAAGTAGATATTTATTCATATTTACAAAATATACAGTTTTTGATATGAAACGTCAAATAATCAGTTTCAATTAAATTTAAACACACAAATAAATTAACATACAAATAAATAAATACACAATATACAAATTGAAATATTAACCTAAGCTGTAAAAAACAATTTCGAACCTTAAAATTTTCGATTTCTTTAATAGCCTGTGGAGGTCTATTATATATGGTTGCGCTTGAACAGTGAGGCCCCTTCAAGTATGCTGTCAGATGATTATTTTCCAAATAGATATCGTTTTGATGTCTCGTGCTGTAGGAATGAACAACATTTGCCTGGGCAAACATGTGGAAATTTTGTCGCACGAATACGCTCGATTCATAAATTAAACTACAAGGGAGACTAAGTAAGTTTCGTTTTACGAAAACATAACTTCTTGAATCTCTTGATCTCATGGAGAATACGAATCGTACTATACGCTTTTGCAATTTGAACAAAAACTCTTGTCGCATTATCAGATACCTCAAAACGAAGTATACTACGCATGGTATATATGCAAAAGGTGAGTCAGACCACAGCTGACCCTCAGTTGCTTCAATGCGTCATAAGAACTCCCCAGCTTTTTTCAAACGTTTTCAATTTGCTCTGAATAACTCAATTTCTCGTCTACAAACAAACCAAGAAATTTAGTGGATGATGCCAACTCCACGAAGGTAGAGACCAAATGCAACCTGATATTTGTCACTTGATTTTGTTTTCTAAAACATAATTATGAGGTTTTTGTAGCATCTAGGGTATTTTCAAATTTCAAAATTCTCGATGTTTTCAGCTGCAGCTCTTCCGGAGTCTTTGCTGAGACAGCTATATACGTATCATCTGCAAACATAACCAACTCTCCCTCACCAGAAACATACTTAGCTAGGTCATCTATAAATAAAATAGAAAGCAACGGAGAAAACACCCCACCCTGGGGAACACCAAACTTGATTGTCGAGGAATACGAGATTATTCTGGACGCTATGTGCAATCTATTTGCTAGGGTTTTAAATTTTATATTGCTGTCTACCGGTGGAACTTAAAATGTCAGTTAATTAGTTTTGACGCCCTGTTTTAGAAGTTTTTGAAAAACAGTGTTCCTTATAGCACAAAGAAGATGGTGAATGCGATCGTCTACTGTTCTGTTACTGATGATTATCATGATTATATGTGGCTTGCGCCTTGATTTCTTATCTATTCTTATAGAAAAGCTACACTAAAAGATGTTAAATTCTAAGTTTTAATCTTATGGATGTAGTTTATGAGAATTGAAATAGGAAAACTAGTCGTTTACGTCGTGCCGTGATAATAATCTGCGCAGAAATGACTTTTTCCATTCTCAGCCCCATCAATTCGGCAAGAGATCGTTAAGCGTGCGTCGTAATTCGTTTTTTCCTCTTACCTACCCTCCTAAATCGATAGCAAGATAGCTTCAAATGTTTCACTACAGGAACGATCGCCAGGAGCGTCGTAAATGCCTGGATTCTTTGTTTGAAACCTAACCCATAGATACAAATCCCTTATTCGTTACCTCTACAATTTGTACTTAGAGCCAGACTGTGACTATCGCGTCCGATGTGGGTGGAGAACGAACACATTCTAAGAAGTATAACAGGAAATTTTCAAATCTATCGGAATATCTCAGGTCTAGAGATGTTCTAGCAATACATTTGATCAAATCCCACGAACGTCATTCCCTATCCGGACCGATCATTATTATCGAGGTTCCGTAAGAATTCTCTTGCATTTCCGAGATTTTTATTGCACCAGGAGAGCTTAAACATCCTGGAGGATATTAAATTTTAAATTACCGCCGGTGGAGAGATGCTCTAATTGCGACTGATGCTGCCAGGTGGATTTCCTACTGATACATTCGATGGGGTTTGTACCTCCTAAATACGTTCCACGATGCTTAAACTAATTTACAGGGAGATTTAGATGGTTTTTAATTCCATTCCAACATTCGAATTAAACGAACGGGCTTAATGGTGATGAGTTTTATGTGACATCAGCGTCGTTAACCCAGTTGAAACTTTAGATTTCTAATTTTATTATATTTGGTCGTGAAAAAAATAATTTGCATATAGTTATTTAAACTTGTACATTTATAACTCTCGTATGTGGCTTACACAACACTTTTTGTTCATTAGAACGAAGCCGAATAGCTTATTAAACAAAGAATGATTAAGTGCCACTAATTTGGCTCTTCTTTTTGTGCTTTTTTTTTGGGGAGAAGGGGAAACCCTCATGGCTCCCCGCTTGCCTAATTACACGAGGTGTGTCCTACTGGATAAAACTCCTTCTCAGATTCATGGATCCTAGTGGATCACCTTGCGGTATTACTTCATTGGGACCCATACCTTGTTTATCTAGCTCTTTCCTAACGTCCTTCCTTGCAGTCTCAATAGTCTTCCATTTTCTTCCACTCTCCAACATGTGTTCGACTATATTCTCTTTTGTCAGTTCACCTCCAATTTGCTCTGCAGCCTCTCATCGTATTTCGTGCCATCTGTTACAGTACAACACCGTGTGTTCAGGTGTGTCACGTTGACCGCTCTATGTGCAGTCCTACTTTGGATTATTTTGAATCTGCACAGGTAGATATTAAAGCAACCATGGCCAGTTAGGAACTGGGTCAAATAGTAACCATTCTCACCATGTCCCCTTATCACCCAAGGTGTTAGTTCTTGGATGTGTCTTTGACCACTCCGCAGTTTCACTCTTCTGTGCCCATTCCTCTTCCATCTTTGTAGAGTAATTTATCTAGCTCTCGTTTTTTGTTTCCTTCTTCTTTTGCCTATCCGTTATCTGATGGTGGTGATCCATGTGGCAATTCTGACTTTGTTGGTAGTTTGTTGGTTGTGGTATTATATCACGTTCGTAGTTGTTTAAGCCAAGATATTTTTCGTCTTCTGGGCCCGCTTTTGCCTTCAACTTTGCGTTGTAGTATAACCTCAAGTAAGTCATATTATTCAGGGAATCTAATTATGTGTCCGAAGTTCTCGGGGTTGCTTCTATTAATGATTTTTATTATTTCTGTTTCATTGTTCATTCCAGTTAGAACATCTATGTTAGTGACATGTGCTGTCCAAGGAATTCTGAGCAGACGTCTAGAATCAATTTTTTTACTAGTTGCCTCTGTCAGCGTCCATGCTTCCATTCCATATAGTAGTACGGAAAAAACTTTACATTTCACAAGTCTTACTTTGGCTTTGAGATTTAAATGGTTTTTAAAAACAGTTCAGTTCTTGATAAAGGCTATGTATGAGTTTTTTAATGGTAATCTTCATGGGACAAGCAGAGGATTTTTGTTGATAACGATTAGTTTGGTATTCTTAACACTTATATTGAGACGTTTGTAGTCCTTCTATGGTATCAGGAAAGATAACAGTATCATCTGCATATCTAGCTTATTCTACCTTTCTTCATTCACCGAGATTCTCAGATCCGTACCTACCAAGGATTCTTTGAATATTGTCTCCGAATACATATTAAATAGCATAGGGGCGACATGCATAACTGTTTAACTTTCTGCTTCTTTGTTTATGTTCCTTCCATTCTGATATTTACATTTTGGTTCCAATATAGATTTGCAACATATTTCGACATATTTCAAATTTAAATCTACTTCACGAAGATAATTGATCAGTTTTGGGTATAGAACAATGTCGAATGCCCTTTCATAGTCTTTAAAACAGGCAATTACATTATAATTTATATCGAGGCGTCTTTGAAAAATCACCTGCTTACAAAATAGGACATCGCTTGTCTCTATTGTAATCCTGAAACCGAAATGAGTGTTTGATATCTGTGCTTCACATCCGGTAGAAATTCGATCATGAATGATCTCTAAAAAGATCTTCAATATATGATTAAAAAAAACTAAGAGTTCCGTAGCTTCTTTACGTCGTGGGTGTGCTTCTTTAAATCTTGGGTGTGTTTCTTTAATATTTGGGTGTGTTTTTTTAAGTCTTGAGTATGTTTCTTAAGTATACGGATGAACGTTGCGTTCAGGAGCTCCTCAGGGATTACTCTGGTGTCATAAATTAAAAAGATTAGTTATTGTATTTTTTTTATTTAGCAAAACCCTCCTTAAGGGTATTTTACTGCAATTACTATCTGATCTTAAGTGATCAATGAGCAATATTTTGCAAACTTAAATTACTACTACAAATCTCAGGCTTACTCATTAGTATCCCTTAGATTCGAATGACTTAATTACATAAACATTAACGTGTGTACACCGTCACTATACTCTGTCTTTGTACCAACACAAACACTAAACTAGCTCGAAGGGTTTGGTCCTCTTGAGCCTTCTGGTCTGATTCGCATTATCGAGGAGCTGGATGGCTTCGACATTAACCTGGCGAAGAAATCGCTGTTCAAGACTCTTGACGAATTTGCTAATGGTCTAGATCACAGTGTCCATCTCCAAGTCCCTATTGAGGTCACAGTTTCTGAAATTCCAGGGGGCATTGTCAATGCTCCTTGGTAATTTGTTTTGGAATCGCTGGATTATTTCTAAATTATTCCTTATGGCACAACCCCACTGGCTTGAGAATTTGCTTGTGCAACAGTACTTTGTTATAAATTGACAAAGTGGGATTTCGTCCTAAAAGCCAATACATTTTTCTTATTTTGATATCCAATTCATCTTTTGTTCTTTTTATCATAAGCTCTCTAGGGAAACTTAGCGTCCAATGTTATACCCAAATATTTTGTTGTATTAGTATATGGTACCTGAATATTATTTATGCTAACAGAGATACGTTGATTTCTTTTTTTCGTGAAATTGACATAGGCAAATTTAGCCACATTTAATTTAATTCTCCATTGCTTCCAGATTTTAATTTTGTTAACTGAGGTCTGCCTATTTATTGCCGCCTCTTCGTGGTCGTGTCGTAAGCCAAGGTGGCTAACGTGTCATGCTTCAATTAAGGAATATGACTGGTGTACAGGACAGGCCCCAATACACTGTCCTGGAGCACCCCTGCTCCAATTTCCTTTAGTTCAGAGTAAGCGTCCTTCATGCTTAATTCTAAAAGCTCTATCTGAAATATAAGACTTCAGAAATTGTGAGAACTGTGCCATATCTTATCAAAAGACTGTGCTACACGAAGAAAGACGGCAGAACAAACCTTTCTTTTTTCCAGAGACTTTTATATAACGTCTGTGATCCTATGGACTTGGTCTATAGTTGAGTGCCTCTCTCTGAAGCCAAACTGGTGTTCTGGGGTTATGTTTTTGTCTTTAGTATTTGGTTTCAACCTTGTAAGAAGAATGTTTTCGAACAGTTTTGAGATTACAGGCATCAAAGAGATTGGCCTGTAGGATAAAACTTCATTTGGTGGTTTTCCATATCTTAGGCACATATCTCAATCTAAAAGATGAATTAACAAGACAAGCAAGTTGTACAATTGCTTTAAGAAGAAGTTGTTTTAAAACATCCCTCGTTATCAGGTCATACCCTGGAGCTTTCTTCGGGTTGGTGTTCTCTGTAATGTCTGTTACTGTTTCACTTGGAGTAGCAAGTTTGATTTTACCAGTTTCTTGGTCGAGGTCTTCTTAGCGAAGAGTGCCCTCGCCCTAATTTGGCTGGAAAGTCTCTTCAAGCTTTTCGGTATATCTATTAGCCTTTTGTATATAGCTCTTAGACATGTACCATCTGCATTTCTAATTGGTGGATTATGTAAGATTGGTCTTTTTAACCTATTAGTCTCTCTCCAAAGCGAATAGTCGGTTCCACGTTGAGTTCAGCTGCTCCTCAGGGATTACTCCGGTGACAAAAATTAAAAGATTAGTTATTGTTTTGATGGCTTTTTCGTCAGGCCCAAGTGCCTTCACTATTTTTCCCTGTTGTATTACTTTCTTTGGTGGGGCAAAAGTAATGTCATAATGTGAATTTGCTGCCATTTTGTTAGAAATAAAAACATGGGCTTTGTTTTCACGGAAAGTTTACTTGAAGGTGTAAAATTGATGACATTTAGTTGAAAAAATGATATCGGTAAAATGACCACCTCCTGAGTTGATGCACATTTGTGCTCGTTTTACGGCATTTTGAATTGTTGTTCCTCGCAAAACATCTGGCTCCAAATTGCTGATTTTTGTTAGCTTTCAAGACTTGCAGACTTGCAAGGTTTGTGGTTTGTTGTGGTAAACGCGAGATTTCAAAAAGCTCCAAAGGAAGAAGTGTGGCGCAGTCAGATTTCGCGATCTGGCTGGCGTGTTCAAATCGCCAAAACGGGAGATCACATGGCCCGGAAATTAGTGTTTGAAAATTTCCATCGTTGCCCGAGCTGCTGGAAATAAAAGTTCTCGAGACGAAAAAAAAAATCGTTTACCATCTGCCTGTAACGCTCACCAGTTGCGGTTACAATGGTGCCGTCAGCGTCCTCAAAAAAATAAGGACCAATTACTTTTTCACTGTAAATGCCGCAACAAACAGTCACTTTGAGGTGATGCAAGGGCTCTTCGTGCATTTCATGTGGATTCTCCGTGCCCCAGAAACACAAATTTTGTTTATTCACATAACCACTATTTGATTTTGGATACGAAATCATCCTCTTCTTGTACCAGGTTTAACAGAGCATGGGAATAAGTTAACCTCACTTGACGGTCAGCAGGCAATAATAGGTAAACAGTTTACACTTTGTATGGGAACATCTTTAGGTCTTTCACTAAAATTCGACGCAACGCTGCTGATGCCAAATTGTGTGCATCATTTTCTCGTCGATGTTTGTGGACTATCTCGGACGTCCTCGGCCACAGCAGCGATATTGTCGGTCGAACGAGCAATACGGGGCCGGCCACTTCTTGCGACATCTCTAGTGGACCAAGTTTGCACGAGACGCTCAGCCAAACGCTTAATTGTTCGCGCACAAGGTGGAGGACAACAAGGAAAACGACGACGAAATTCACGTTGCGTGGTCAAATAAGCAGTAACAATAGTTCCGCGTTCTTCTGGTGTGTATCGCTCCATTGCTTGTTGTCAACTAATTCTCTATCTGTCTAGAATATAAATGTCAAAGCACAATGACATTTGACGCCATTTGCAAAAATTAAGGCACATTCACATTATGACATTACTTTTGCCCCCATATGAGTTTTTCACCTTTCAATAATGTCTCGAAATAGTTCTGCAAAACCAACATTTTTTTCAGATTTGTCTGAAATGTTTCTGTAGGTTAAATCTCCAAAACGTTTGTTATCCAAGTATACAATTTGTCCACATTTAGTATTGAACTATGTTTCTTTTATTCTTCTAGACTATATTGTGTAACTGATAATGATCTTCACAAAGAAAGCTGTGTTGATGGACAATATAATAAGTGATCCAGTTTTGACAAAGTATAATGTTTATAATACAGTAAAGAGAAGTGTAAGAGAGGAATGGTCAAGAAAGTATGCAACAAATGATAAAGGTCTATATTACAAGTCAGTAGATCCAAGTCCTCCAAAAATACCTTGGTTTCGGGGAATTAATAATAAGAGATTTATCACTACTCCATGTAGCCTAAGAGCCATCCAAGCAAGACTTCCAGCACACTTGTCCAGGAATTAATTTTCCTATCAATTTGTTTTAACCCTCTCGTAGTCTAAATCCTGTGTACGTTATGTATACGTTATAACAGTAAAGGACTCCTCTGGCAAACAAATTCCCCTCTTTTGTCCATTGTGTTGATTGTATTTTAAAACATAATATTACCATTAGGATAGGCTCGTATACACAAGGTGGATATACACTTAAGAAAATAAAATATAACAGTATGGAATGATAATCTTTTAGTACTAGTTAAAAAAATAGGCTGGCAAATTGGCTATGCCAAATGGCATAATTGTAATAACCAACCAACCAACTTAAAGATCTGCAACAATTCATTCCATTTGACATTAATTAAGATTGTTGCTACATCCCGTATTCAAGGCATTGAGTCGTTTCGGTTATATTCATTAATTCTAACGTGTACCTGTTTTAATTTACGTCCAGCTCAATACTTATGATACAACATTAACTATTTACAAATTTAATTATAATCAATTAAAAATTATTGAGAACATACTTACCTCTTTAAAATAAACAACAGTTTCAAGTAAGGTTATAAAAACTGTTTAGAATTTTCGACCGAAAGATGTTTACATATTAACGAAGCATATATGCATTCTGTTTGTATGCTGAGAGAAAAAAAGAAGAACTATCCTTAGTACAAAAAAATGGAATAATTACAGTACGCTTAGTGTGAGCGAGCACCTCCCAATTAATATCCTAACATTTAGTAGATGTAGATGAGAATGTAATCCTAACTAAGAAATGAACTTTAAAAAAGCCTGCTCACCATTCATATAAATTAGAATGCTGTTAGAATACTAATAAAGGTTAAATTCCTATTGAAGTGTTTACAGTATTAGCATAAGAATAGCTTTATTAGAATTTTGAGTATAGGTATATAAGATGCAATGAAATTCCCAGCTATACTATTATTTCGTGTTTCTTTGGTTGAGTCTCATATTTTAAGAGGATTGTCAAAGATGGAATGCATTAAGTCTTACTTATACTAATATGCGAGTAAAAATAACGCTCACCACTGCGTATTTGGTTGTATATTGAATAAAATTGAGTAGTTTATACCAAATATAAAATTATTCTCACAGGGTTTGAACCTTCGTTAATACGTTGATGCCTAAAAAAGTTTACCAGAATGGGGGGCGTAGCGTTAATGCATGATTAACTCCTTCGATAACAAACAGCCGTTTTTTGGTCATAAATACATTGTTGTTATTAATCTAATTTTTGATTAAATAAAATATTGAGGAAACCGTCGAAGATAATATTTGATTTCTGTAATTAACATACAGGGTGCGGCAGAACCGATTAT
The DNA here is from genome assembly GCA_033557685.1 of Sperchopsis tessellata. Lineage (NCBI taxonomy): Eukaryota > Metazoa > Arthropoda > Insecta > Coleoptera > Hydrophilidae > Sperchopsis > Sperchopsis tessellata. The sequence goes on from JAWQRN010000588.1 coordinate 27,248, forward strand.
GCAGTTTTGAGGAGTTATAAAAAAGTAATGGGGGTATATAGCGAAAAAAAAGGTATTATTTTCGAAGTTGGCATTATATACCGATTTTAATAATTAAATTTTGAAAATAATGTCTTCAAAATGGCGGCCGTTAGCAGCAACACTCTGTTGGAGACGATCTCTGAAGTTTTGTACAGCTCGATCACACATATCGCGGGGAAAGGCGTTAACTTCTTCAATAATACGCTCCCTTAGCTCTGGTAGGGTGCGATGGCGACATGTAAAACACCATTCCCTTCAGATATCCCCCTAACAGATCTAAGGGAGTAGATTATTGAAGAAGTTAACGCCATACCCGGCGATATGTGTGAACGAGCTGACAAAACTTCAGAGATCGTCTCCAACAGTGTATTGCTGCTAACGGTCACCATCTTGAGCAAATTATTATCAAAACTTAATTATTATAAATTGTATGTACTGATAACATCGAAAATAAAAACATTTTTTCTCTATATACCTCCATTACTTTTCATAGCTCCTAAAAATTGCTTAATCGGTTATGTATCTATATTAACGTGGACGGTTTACTCGATATTTGATTTAATCAAATATCAAAATAATGCATTCATGTGCGGTAAAGGAAGCAACAAATTCTTATTCTTGTGCGAAAATTGCTATTTCGCGTAGACTAATATTAAATTAACGTAATGATTATTCAATTGCAACATTGAAACATTGCGATACCTCTCATAATATGTTCACTCACGATCTCAAATATATACAAGAAATGAAATATGTACCGTACGTAGGAGACAACTAATTACTATCTATAGTAGTGCTGATGACGTCTTAATGACAGAAACACGTGTCCACTGCATTTAGTTTGTTACCAT
>JAWQRN010000589.1:0-28113 GCA_033557685.1 Sperchopsis tessellata
ATAATAAAATATATATATAAATATATATATATATATATATATATATATATATATATATATATATATATATATAAATGAAAGAATAATTTCAAATATTTAGTGTCAATATCCATACTAATATGTTGATATAATTAGATAATATTTGCAACTCCTAGTACTCCGCAAGGTCCTATGCTTGAAGAGAAATACATCTAAGTCTATATGTACCTATTCTAATCCCGAATGTAGTGTAATTAAGACCTGTCAAACAGAATTAAGTCACATAATAATAGCACTCTAAATAAAAGTAGTGAATTCACGGCATTAAAAAAAAATCATACGTTACTTCATAATTTCTAAAACACATTAATACTAATTAGAGAAAAAAACAATAAAGCTCAAGATACACTACAAATGATAAACATTAAAACATACCAAGTCACAGCAATAAATGACAGAAAAGAAATAAAAAAAACCTAAATAATAACATATTTAACAAAGTCCATATATATCATAAATCTCACAAACCTTTTCAACCTGTCACGCATTCCCGTCCATGCATTCAAAATCTTACTTCGATCCATACACAAACAGCCATGATAAAAACATCTGGGAGCAATGACACATAGCAAAACCCACACAAATAAAAAAAATATGGGGAAAAAGTATGTACCATTGCAAACCATTACTTAAATAAACTATGAACATTCAAAATTACTTGTTTTAAAACTGTTATGATTTACCATTTTAGATTACATATAAGAAGTATTAAAAAAGAAGAAAATATAGTATTTGAAATGTACACTACTAAAAACAGTTCTAATATAAAGGCCTTTACATCCTAAGAATACACTCCCTAATTAAAAAAACGCCAAGAATCTAATATATAAATATAGCACCACATCCCCAAGAAATTGAATAGACTATACTAAGAAATTTATTTGGAATAATATATTTATATCTAACTAAAATATGTTATATATTGCAAGAATTACTAAAAGATGTTTTTAAATTAAATTTTTCATTTGTCAAAAAAATTTAAAAACGCATACAATTTTGGAATGTTGAATACTGATCTTGTAATCAGTCTGGACACATCTGTCTTTTTCGTAGCCTGAGCCATATTAATAATTTACTAAGATTATGAAAAAATATGTTAGAGATTAAAGCAAATATACATATATATATATAGAAGAATAATTACAACACGTTTATAGCGTTAAGCGCTAAATGCCGCTATCTTATAGCGTAAAGAAGTACTATCTTTAAATTTCTGGGTAATTAGCAACCTTTCGCCGGTGACAGATATATATATATATATATATATTTGCTTTAATCTTTAACATATTTTTTCTTAATCGTAGTAAATTATTAATATGGCTCAGGTTACGAAAAAGTCAGAGATGTGTCCAGACAGGATCAGTATTCAACATTCCAAAATTGAGTGAATTTTTAAATTTGACAAATGTAAAATTTAATTTAAAAACCTCTTTTAGTAATTATTGCAATATATAACACATTTTAGTTAGATATAAAGATATTATTCCAAATAAATTTCTTAGTATAGTCTATTCAATTTCTTGGGGATTTAGTTTCTTATAAAGAGCAAACAGAGAGAGCATTCCATACAAAAATTTTAGAACAATTGACTTGTATAAGATATATAGTAGAAGAATGTGTAATCTACCCTATTTGTATAACTTTGTCTTGACCCTCAGAGAAGCATAAATACTATTTTTAAAAAGCAACTTAAACAAACACTTACCACAAGAGTGATTTGATTTTCTGTATCTTTACTATGTTTAGTTTTAAAATGATTAATCATGTTTGTGGTACTTCCACAATATTTCAGTGTAGAGCTGCACAGGTTACATTTAACTATCTTAGGACCTTCTTGGTCGAAAAATTTCCAAACAGAACTTCTTTTCCTCGTGCGAGCTTTGGCCTTCCCTTCTTCTGTATTTAAATCAGGAGAATGTGACCGAGGTGAGCTAGCCTAAAACAAAACAAAATCATTAGGAGAAAATCTAAGAAACTCACCTTAAAAAATATTAATTTATATATAAAATATTCATATCGTTTCGATTTACAGACAAACAATTAAGTAGTGTATTACACCTAATAATCTCTCAAATGAAATGTTAATTTTGATAGTTAATATATCTGTCTAAGAAGAGGTCTTCTGTGTATGGAGTTTAAGGAAGGTACAGTACAGAAGTTAATATACAAATTTAAATAACATAAAAGGTCAACACAGCTCCAGAACATAATGGAATAGGTATGAACTACGGTAAGTAAGTAGACTTGATAAGATATAACATAAGTAAATAATAATATTGAACTTTACATTGTGAAACTACATATTGAAAAAAACATAATTTTTTCTTCTATAATGTAACCATTTCAAAATTCCTTTTACAAAACTTACCTAAGGCAGTACAGCAAAAATTATTTTATGTGTACTAAGCAAGCAGAATATTTCTAAAAAGTTAATTTTTTTAGGTCAATTTGATCGTACAGTAGCATACGTTAGCAAAAGCTTTGCTACAATTAAAACACACTAAATGTCAGCTAAATTTATTATTTACACATAATAAATTCAATTTAATATACAAATCCAAGAACCTACACGTGTTAGAATTGAATGAACGACATCTTCAGTGTTGTAAGCTCTTAAAATTGTAGATGAAGATAGAAACTTGCTCTGAACACGTTCAAAAAGATCAATGAGCTTGTGCAGAAGGACTTCAAATTCCACTAACATACTCAAGCTATGAATGAACATCCTTCAACCTTGACTGTTGTACAAGAGATTGTCTCTACTGACTACTGAAATATTAGTCCCTGTGTCTATTGTGAACTGGCACCTCTCCTTCCAAACCAATACTACTATTAGTACCAGACTATTCACATAATGTTATATTCTGAATATTCTGGGACCTTCCTTTGTGCCCGCCAACATCTAACTCATAGTTTAGTGTAGTTTTTTGTTTCCCTGTACCTAATTTTCATTAGAAATTTCAGAGGGCTTGATTTTCATTAGACCATTTCTACGAATGTTCTCCTCTTCTCCACAGTTGTAACATTTCATATTCTTCAAATTCCTCTTTTGGAAACTTCCTTAGCTGGTGCTGGTTCCATTGTTACTTCTCATATATACCATATATCGTTTATGTGCAGCTTCAAATTTGAGAGGTATACCTACAGCTTCCCATAAATTTCGTAATGGGCGTAAATGCTAGTGATATTTCTGGGTCTATAAAGCCATTAATAAACATGTTCACTGTGAACACAGACATGGCATCATCTTGTAGAGCTCTGAAGCTAAGTCTGGTTAGTCTATCAATGTCGGTTGCATATTTTTTTTCCTTACTCATTAATTTCCATACCACTCGTTGGGCTTGGTACATGGGTTTCAAGTGCTAATCCCCAAACCCTCATTTCAGGACCTACACCAGAATTTCCCTTTCTATTCTTGGAAATATTGTGCAAGACATACAGTACTTGACCTTGTAAAGCTATGATGAGGTTCACTTTATCTGCATCATCCTAGCTATTATACTCAGCAGTCATTTCGAATTGTCTTAGAGCGCTCATGAAGATGTTCCATCAAATTTAACCTTGATCCTCTGGCCAGTCGGTTGTAATGAAGCAGTGAACAGTTTCTTTGCAAACTTCTTGATGTCTCCTTTCAAGGCTCTATGTCTCCTTTCAAGGTTCTATACTCTTCCCTAAGGGCCTATATTTTCTTTTCCATCTTTTCATTTACTGCCAAAACTTTCAAGTTCAACTCTTCATTTTTACGTTCAATCTTCCTCGAATTTTCTTCAAATTTGCTTTCCAAATTTCTAAATTTTCTATCAGTCTCTGTTCAATTCTTGTCTGAAATATTTTGGAATTTTCTTGAATTAATCTGGAATTTTCCTCTAGTTTACTTTCTAAACTTCTTGAGTTTTCTCCTAGTTTCTAATCTATTTTGTCTTTGCTTCTGCTAGTTTTTCCTTCTAGTTTCTGTTCTATTGTCTTCGATTTTTCTTAAATTTTCTTGTAGTTTCTTCCCACACTTTTAGAGTTTTCTGCTAGTTTGCTTTCTAAACTTTTAGAACTTTCTACCGGAATGTCTTGTGTTTTAAAACGTTTAATGTAGTCTGTTGACTAAGTTTATTTTGTAATAATCCAACTAATTTTTCAAAATCTGTATAGTATATGCCTTTATTTCATTATCATGTATTTTAAATTTAAATTCAATTTTCATATACTCCTATACGTTTCATTTATTAAAATATTAATTTTTTTACTTTCATGCCAAGTCAAAATCTAAATTTAGTATAAGTATAAGCTATTTGTTATTAAGGTTCACCATTAGCTATTTTTCTCTTTTTTAGAAACTGATGATGGGTAAAATCCAAAAACATTTTAATTAAAAATACTGTTTTTGGATCAAGGCTATTATTATTCTTATAATTTGTATATATTATAACTGCAGATAAATATAACAAACACATTACCTATTTGTCTTTGCCTTCTAAAAAATATAGTTTGCTTGCGATCATTTCCACCAATAAAATTTTCCTGGTATTTACGATTCCCATTTACACTGATTCTATTCAAATTAGTGTTTTTTTACTATAAAGTTAGCAAGAAACTACCAAAAGCAAGTTGTCATGAAAAAATATAATCAAATGATATCTACTATTTTACGAGCTTGCAAATGATATTTTTCATTACAAAATTTGCCTGCAAGTTGAATTTTCAACAGTTGTAACTACGAGTAGAATCTGTACCTTTTTATATGAAAATAAGAGAAGCAGTGTTCCTCGTATAGTAAGAACGAGACTTTGAGGCCTAAAATAGGGAACTAAATGACTTAATCTCCTGAAAAGCATTGAGAAATATAAATAACTAGAATAATCAAGGCTTCCATGGTTCGTGTATATGCAAGAAATATCGGAACTTTTCATGATCTCTACTCTGAAACATCTTTGCTATAACTAGTTCCAAATTCAAATTAGTCAAGAACCCAGACAAGTGCCCTATTGTTTACAAATTTTCTATATATTTCCATTTATAGAATATTATAGATAATATCGTAGAGCCACAGATTTGCGGACCAATTCACCTCCAAAAGTTTCTAAGTAATGGTTAGATTGACCGTGAAGTTAATCTTCTTCACGTTTCACATAATTTAAGGGAGATAGTGTATTTCATTAAACTATGTAAGATCATGAAGTTCACACACACCAATGAACAATTTAAATAAATTGCCCAATCAACGGAATGATCAATAATCGAGGAACACAGGAATCTCTTAAAACTATATCATCCTTAATATCAGTGAAAATATCATCAAAATATCCATAAAATACTCATACAATGAAAGACTCCCAACAAAGGTACATAAGATAAATGAAACAAGACTAGTGCATAACAAAAATTGACACCAACAATATTCAGACCTCATTCATGCTACCTTAGTTACTACTAACTACTCCGAGACATCCACACACCTAGTCATTTACACATTAAGGAAGAGACCACAAAACATCCACAGTTAAAACAGTATATGATCCAAGATAAATGAAGATAATGTCATAAAGTAAGCAAAGGAAACATTAAATAGACATAAAACACATGATTGTTGTGGTGGTCATATATACTGAAGCTATAAAATAAGAAGACAGAATTAAATCTTAATTACCATTGGGTCTAACTGAGTTGTTGTTTCATCTGTTGCTGTAGTATCGGAGCTTGTTGCATTAAATTCATGCTGGTGTAAACCTTTAAGGTGGTATAACATATTGGTAGTGTTCCCACTATATTTCAACGTTTTATTACAAATAGAGCATTGAACTTCTTTTGGATTATCTTGGAAAAAAAAATTCCAAACGTGACTTCTTCTATTCTTAAGACGGGTCTCCACCTTGTTGTAATTATGAGTCGTAGTATAATCAGATGCACCATCCTAAAAAGTCAAAAGTACTGTATATTTTAAATTATTAAAGAAATGAATGGATAGTGGATGACGATTTAAAATAACAAGAGAACTTTAGAAGTGAATCAAATATTTGAAGAAATGAAATCGAGTGACAACATATACATGATATCAAGTAATTATTTTCTCCATGTAACCTCAATGTTTAAGCCATAAAGCACAGCTCATAATAAACTAAAGATATCATAATTGTAGGAAATAGAGAGCTTGAAATGGAATTGACTAGAGTGGGATTATACACGAATTGAATGGATTTGGAGTTATCTTGTAAGTAGATGTAGTTGTAGAAGTAATATGGCTATTTTGTGAAAAAATATGTATTTGTCATATTCCCGTACAGTCTGTGATAGATCAACAAACTCATACACTTGCAACATTATCCTGCATGACTTTTCATATATCTTACTTTTTCTTCAAGTGCAAAGTTGAGATTATTTTGAGTAATTGATTAAATGATTCGTCAGTTATTTAATTAATCCATAATTTGATAAATTGTTTTTTGATTAATCATTTATTTTCTGACAATTGTATCTAATCATTAGTGTCATTTGATCGATTCACAGAACGATGTATACGTTCCTTAGGATAACATGAGCGTCCAAAGTTTTCAAGAAATCATTGAAGCTATTCTACACGATTTGTTGAAAATTGACGAAACTTACAATATTAGATTATTTGAATGAATTTGAATCCAAAGACGGAATACATAGTAGGTTTTACAATTCGATGATTTCAATTTTGAGATTTATTAACAATTTGCAAATCATTTCCTGAATATGGGTAGTATACAGGTGATACACACATAAAATAAATAAGAATGTAATAAAAAAACTCACCTTTTTATCATCAGAATGATCTCGCCCTTCTTGGTCTGTTAGGTCCGGAGCAACAGGGCTAGCATGTTTTGTTTTGAAATGTGCACTCATATTAGTGGTGCTTCCGAAGTACTTAAGTGTCACATCGCAAAGTGTACATCGCACAGTTTTTGTAGTATCTTGATAGAAATAATTCCACACAGGACTTGTTTTGTTAGGAGACATGCTATCCCAAAATTATTTTGATATCCACTTCTAACACAAAAATATTTATAAAAGTTTTCGAATATTACTAATCGGTTAAAATCAGTACAGTTTTCCTTCTATTTATTTTCGCAATAAACCGAATTAAAATACCGTGAACTATCGAATAACTGTATCGAACAATGGAACTAATCGTTTGACGATATTCGACTTTGCAGGTTGGCCAAGGTTATCTTTGTTTTACCTATCATTTTAGATATTTTCTATTCATTAAATCTCTTGAAAATATCGCAACACGGTGAAAAATATAGATAACGTGCACTTTTTTCCTACATCAAACAAAATACACAGCAAATTAATCCGAAATATTTTAATACAATAAATTTTAGATAGGTGTGCTTAGTTACAAACGAGTCCAGGGCCGGCTTAAAACAAATTGTAAATTATTTGCTATTTCGCAATTTCCGACAAATACATTAATCAGATTTTTAAAATCTATACAAGAATAGTTGCATATAGATGATTTGTATCTTGGCAGTGCTAATAATTTTAGGTTAACTCCTGATCCTTTTCGTGTCTCTGCCAAGTTGGCGTCGACGCCACTCGTTTATGTTTGTTACGAACGGTCATGCATCCAGCTTCTAATGGCGCTGCCAGAACAAACGATATTTTCGTTTGTATTTCTTTTCAACACGGAGAATTTCGACACCGAACAACTGACAATCGAAACTCAATCTAGATCATCACTTTTGGATGCATCTTCTAATGAATATTAAATCGGCAATTAAAAAAAATGTTGGGAGAACTTATGGAAATATTTGAAGGAGCAGATTTGTCTATTTAGCAAAAGAAGTAGGTAAAAAGCAGTGTATGGTTTTATATGTGGCGTCGCTTTCTAATGTAGGAACATGATTTATAAGCTTTTTTGTTTAGTAATTACTAACATAAATATCACGAGAGAACTAAAAATACTGTGTGGTTACGAAAGAGTCATTTTAATGCAGAATTAAAGTAGATATAAATAATATTATTTCTGCCATGTCAATGTATCATTCTAAACGTAGATAGATAGCTATAATTTGCAAAACATTCCATTTATATAACGGTTGGCTACGAAAGAATGCACCCACTATTTCTTTTTTAACTTTTGATTCGCACGATGCACGGATGAAATTAGTGCTATTATCTCTTTAACATCCATTTTAAAACTGCTGCCTTTCTGGCATATGCGTTGGCAGCTGCGGTGCTATGGCGTCGCTCCTATAGCATCTTAGTGCGATACCGCTCTTAGGCGCAGCTTCTTTTGTATCTGCGATCTGATTGGCCTATGCTCAAATTAAATCCCAAAACATTTCTTTGTGTCTATATACGTACTGTTTGCTCTATGTCTTGGCCATATGCAACTTAAGTTCTTAACTTGTTGCCATCAAAGTATATTATACGGCTTAGTATGGCTTGTTGTGGTATATACGTAGTATACATATAGCATTATAAAAATAGGAGTTTCTAAGAAACGCACTTTTACGGTAATGCTATTTAGTATGATACAAAATGTCTTTTATCATTGACGTTCTAAAAATAATAATAATTTACATTATAATTTAGAATCTAGATGTAAAAGAACGAGCTGGTCGATACAACACGAATTTACCTACTCATTTTATAAAAAATATACTTACTGGTCCTGTTTCAATATACACAAGTTTACTCGCATTGAGCCGACTTGTTCGTGTATCCTTGAATTGTAATTATTCATGTTTATGCGACTAATCGATTATCATAGCACAAACGATTTTATATTTTTTCATGCATATTTTTAATGTAACTACACAGTCAAATAGATTGTAGACATTAAGTTAATTTATTCTGAAAAATTTTATAATTTTTTATGGATCGATGTAGAAGGGGAATCAATTGATATAATCTGAAAATTTATTTCATCAATAATTTTTTATTCACATGCTGGATGAAACGGCTCTCTTGAAGACTTCTATTTCTATCGATCCATGGCGAGTTTCTTCTATGTGTGGGGTCGGCAGAATATTGTAAAAAGATAAAAACTTCTTAAATCTATTATAGTTTTGATCTACTTCTTCTTTGATGACCTTTTGTCACTCCTAGGGTTTTTTCCTCCGAAAGTGTCGTTTTCCAGCAATTTCTGTTCTCTGTCATTGTCCGAAAGGCCGTGTTAACTAGCATGCCGTTTTTGTTTGGTAGCTCGGGTGTTCTACATGCGCTGCAGTCTTGATTGGTATATCATCAGTCAAGCATTTACATCCATATGTAACCACTGGTCTCACCAGCACTTATACAGTTGTCTTGAACTTATGTGGCTGGATGCTAGATTTGAGAAGCGTCTTAAGGCTATATATTGTTTTATTGTCTTGTCAGATTCTGTGTCTTATTTCTGCAGCCATGTTGTTTGTGCTATCGATGGTTGTTCTACTTAGGGATTGCTAATAAAGACTTCGCCGATCAAAAAATGTAATGACCCACTGGTGTACGGTACTGACGCTCAGTCTACTCAAAAACCAGCTTATGTAGGCTGTAGTGAGTTGAACATGGCAGACAGTCTTGTCAAACTTCTAGAGAGTAGTTTGTAACTCTGGAGCCTAAAAGGCAATACAAATTGGTCGATAAATGATCAAATGTTCTTTACTTATGAACAAGAACTATTTCAGTATCTTTTGTGAAGAACCACCGTTGCACTTCTCTTCCAAGATGCCTTTCTTTTCCTCAATGAATTGAGGGCCTGGGCTTCCTCCAAAGAGATCGTTGTAGAAATATTTCCTCCATGCTCAAAGATAGCATGCATCGGATGCAATATAGAGCTTGTATTGGAAATTGCTCAGCATTAAAAATGTCGTACCTCTCCATAATTTGTTGCTCTCAGATTTATAGCAATAATCTTTTGCTTATGTTTATTTTAAAATCTGTTCCAGATTAGCTAAATGTTATCTCTTATGGAACTACTGTATATTTTATAAACTATCATCTAATTTAGAGATATAAATTGGGTTTTAGTTCTTGTTATTTACCTTATTACAAGTCCATTCATTATCATAACAGTCTTCATCCTCTAAGTTATGTAGAATTTCAATCCCATTACCTGCTTTATAACTGTCAAGTTTGTTAGCGTTGAATTTGGTCTAATAAACTTATATTTTTGGACAGAGACGACATCTAACAAGAGGATCACTTCCTCCATCAAAACTACATATTTAAAACTGTACCGTTCTGGTCCCTCCAAATCCTTGTCCAGGATTTCTATGTTTCTAGCAAAAAAAAAACTGGTACTATTTCCCGTCTCTAGAGAATCGCGCTGCAGGATCCAATTAGGATTAAGTATGTACTGAGATTTTAAACCTTCATTAAATCTATTTATTATAGAAAGTATATTCACTTTATGATGCATTCCCCAATTTAAACATTAATAAGCAAGATTTATTTTCCTTTGCATCATAATTGATTAGATACCATAACAGTAATAATTCTCTTGAGGTTTTCCGGGAGATAACCATGTGTTGGTTTTTCTTTTTGCCGAAGTCTCGTCCACCATTAAAGGGGACATTATCAAGACATGTAGCTCTTAAAAGTGCTAATTATAGATTGCCACGTAGCTCGGAAAAGTGCTAGATGCAGGTGCCGACCTAGAAAGTGTTAAGCATAGAATGGCATGTAGCTCTCAGAAGTGCTAGTCATAGAATGAAAGGATTTTCGTAGTTTACTGATATATATATATATATAGTGTTCGGGCACCAATAAAAAAATTTCTTAGCAATGCTCAGAGCGCCACTCTCATATTGGCCGACAGGGCGTATTCCTTACAGAGCTTGGCAAATTCGATAAAATAGTTTTCCAAGAGGAAGTAAGAGCAAACCCATTATCGCAATTCAGATTTTCCAGATGCTTATATATTTCAATGGACTCTCTTATTATTCTAGGGAAGTATTGGGGGGACCAGAAAGTAATGTCGTTTTTTTACATTAAATTCAAATAAATATATTTTACTTGTTTTTATTTTTAATCAATAATGTAATCACCCTCGTTATCAACAACCTTTTGCCATCTAGTGTGCAAATTTTCAATCTCGGATCGATAAAAATCAATTGGTTTTTGAGCAAAATATCTGGAGATGGCATTTTGGATATAAACCAAATTTTGTGTCACATAGAAAGTGTTGTAGCAATCGGAATAAATGGAAATCTGATGGTGCAATGTCAGGCAAGTACGGTGGGTGAGGAAGCACCTCCCACCCCAATTCATTAATTTTTTTCAGGGTTCGCCTTGCGTAGTGCGGTCTTTAATTATCTTGTTTCAGAATAACGCCTTTTCTGTTAAGGTCTGCATTCACAATTTGTCCAGGATTCAGCACTTCAAAATGAACGATTCCACGATTACTCCACCAAACACACAAAAGCACCTTTGTACACCTGTCTTAGCAATACTTCGTTATCATGCATTCGGAGAGAGTGACTGCCTTTTGCGTTGTGGATTATCATAGAGGACCCATTTTTCATCTCCAGTGATCAAAAAACACTTCTGTATTGTGCCGGTGAAGCAATACATTGCATGTGGTGGATTGGTTAGCTTTGATATCTTCGGACAGATTATTGGGAACCCAAACACCTGCTTTGCATACCTTACTAATCTGCTGCAAATTTTCTTGGATGGTCGACCAAGATTTTTTAAGTGTGTTTGACAGTTCCTCGATTGTCTGATACAGATTTGTTTCCACTTCTGCCTTGTCTAAAGTTGTTGGTCTTCCTGATCGATATGAGTCGAAAGATCAAAATTACTGGATCTGAACTTAGAAAACCACCTATGGCATTTTCGAACGTGTAATGCAGTTTGATAAACATCGCAAATGTTTTTGGTAGCAACTGTTGCGTTACTACCCTTGTGAAACTCAAAAAGCATACAATGTCGGATATATACCTCTTCTGGTATTTGGCTGACCATTTCACCCAAAATTGTAAAAAAATATTTAAGACTTAATTATTTACAAGGAAACAAGTCACTTCAGCCTTAAAATGTCTTTGGCACGGCTTTGAAGTACACAATGAGCTGATAAATGATAAACAAATATTAACATGCGCAGAAACGACCTTAATTTCCCCCTAATATATAGAAGATTTGGAGAGAATTTTTATGTCCTTAAAGAGAATATCATGTGGCCTGTTTCTAATTAATATTCTGCTAATGGAGATATAGAAAACTGTTTGAGACAGGTTTGCCTTTCGTGTTCTCTACAGCGAGTGGAGATTACTATTTTTGTCTGACTTATGTACATGGAATTCTATATACTCCAGCGCATTGAATCTTTCGAAGAAGGAATGATTTCATTGATATTGATCGAAGGTTGAAAATAGTCTTGATACAATGTTTGTGGAGTAAACGCGCTATCTTCTCGGTCACTTTTTGTACGTATGGTAAGTAAGCATGGCCAATAATATCGATTCTTGCTTGGAAGAGAGGGATTTTTAAAATGCTGGATGGCCCTTTGTATAACCGAAGGTTTGTACCCGTTGGCTATGAGCATATTCTTGACCTTACTTTCGATAAATTATCTGTAGACCAGAGAATTGACTACTGACATTTTCTGAAAAGGGTGGTGTGGTGTAGACTCCATTAGTGTGCATAGTCTTGTGATAGATTGAATGGCCCAGTGTGCCATCAGCATGCCTTACGAGGATGTACAAAACATAACTGAGAAGACAGCACGTTTACTCCGCATACATTCTATCAAGACTATTTTCTGACCTTCGATCAAAGTAGCAAAATCTTTCCTTCTTAAAAAGATTAAATTCCTTTGCAATCCGCTGGAGTATACAGAATTACATGTACATGTGGCTTAGTGTACACAGGTCAGACAGAAAGGATTTCTCTATTAGCAAAACATATATTAGAAACAGGCCATGATTCTCTTTAAAAATTTTCACCAAATCTTCTAATTGCTTCCCTAGAATAATAAGAGCTTATTGAAATATATAAGCATCCGGAAAATCTGAATCGCGATAATGAGTTTCCTCTCGCTTCTTTTTGGAAAACTATTTTATCATATTTGCTAAGCTCTGTAAGTGATAGTCCCTGCTAAGATCCTGTCGGCCAATAGGAGAGTAGCGTGCCGAGCATTGCTAAGGTTTCCAATTGGAACCACGCTATATATATGTCGGTAAACTATGAAATTCCTTTTATTTTATAACTACCACTTCTAAAAGCTACATGTCATGCTATGCTTAGCACTTTTTAGAGCTGGTTGGTAGCTGCATCTGGCACTTTTCATTGCTACATGGCAATCTATAATTTGCACGTTTAAGAGCTACATGTCTTGATAATGCCCCCTGCAACAGTAGACGGAACGTCGGCTAAAAGAAAAGCCAACACACGACTATCTTCTGGAAAACCTGAAGATATTTACTGTGGACGTGCAAGTCTTCGTATTGAATTAATAATATTTCTCATTGCCATGAAATATAATTGTTTCGTTTCAAAGTAAAATTTACCGAGAAGTTGGATATATTAAAATATTTGTTCATAAATAAAAATGTTACAAAGTTTATTGTAATTAAAAAAGTTTATTTCTGTTTTTTAAATACAAAAAAAATTATAGTCACTTTACTAAATATAAAATAGCACTTACGTGGTTATATGAAAAATTACGTTTAGATACTAAAATCTTAAAACATTAAAATTAAAACAGCTCTACTGCTAATTATTTCTAATTCCAAGAGCTTGTTCCAATTCAGCACGTTTTTGTTGAACTTTTGTATAGAAATATCTGCAGACCGCTTCTTGAGCCCAAGGTTGATGGTAGAAGTCAGCACGCCTCTCCTCTTCTGGATTACCCATGACATCTGTCATAGTCTATAAAAAAAATTATAATTCAACAATAATTTGTCATAGTTAACACAAATATACAACTAAAACAGGTTGATTTAGGAATGAAGGTGGTTTTATTTAACAATGAAACATGTTCAAACCCAGAACAAATGTAATTCAGCTCATAATACCTTGCAACATTGTAAGACAAAACGCCTATACATTTCAGAGGTTTTACATGGGTGAGCAGCTATTTAAAATTTGTTTTATACTGTGATTTGTAAGAAAAAGAGACCTATGAACATGAATATTGTTAATTATATCACATCAATACCTATAAAGATTCTGTTATTAAAGCAATTGCACACCACGACTGTTAAACAACAAAATAACTCGGTTATCAAAAGAAAAATTGTATGCCCCAATTAGATAAATAATGCAATCATTTCTTTAACTGCTTTAGTAATGCAAACTTGACTAATACAGTTAATTATCTCAATTAAATCAAGGAAGTAGTACAGACAAGTTGTTTACAGAACAACAGAAAATGATTCTGCAAATTTTTCCTATGGCTTAAGAATATCAGTTTTAGTATTTACCAATACGATTAAACATTTAACATTCCTGGAAAATAATATAGTAAAATATTTTCCATCTCTGGAAACCTCTGCAAATGATGATTCTCCACAGACACAAATATGAAATATAAAAAAATGGGAAAAGTCATTGTATCTTTTAAATTATCAATATTGCTAAAAAAGTAGGCTCCTAATCTCATATTAAAATTCTAATTACTTGTAACAACTGAGGAATTATTATTTTAACATACAAAATGTACAGTACAACAATATTCTTCATTTATTGTAATATATTATCGCAAAGATTTTTTTTGCATAAAGGTTGTACCAAATTAAATCCCTTGTAGGTAAACCTATTCTTTAAATAAGTAATAAGTTCAGGAAAAGACAAGATCTTTGTTAATCAGAAGAAAAATTCAAATCAAATGAGTTGAGCCAAACTAATCCGTTTTTAATAGATATGCATGCACTAAATAATCATAGAATTCTTCCACAAAGAGCGCAAATATCTTAATAGATATATCAATTTACATAAGTTCAAATAAAATATTAAATTGCCTTTACAGCAAAAATGAAGAAATAACTTCCGAGAATAATTTTCTTGTCGAGTACATCATAAATAATTGCAAATTGACAATTGTTATACCTGAAAAGTTCAGTAATTTTTTACTAATGGGAGCAAAATTGGTTGTAAATGCCCTTTTTGTAACTATGTAATGGTATCTACATGTCAGAGATTTCCACTTTCTCTAAAAATTTATTAAGTACTGATTGAAATTTAGGTGATTCAATTTTTATTACTTCAGGTAGAATCTTGGAAGATGTACAGATATTGCGAGTGAGAGACTGATTGTACATGGTACGAAACAGAAAAAAATAAAGATGTTGTTGAGTAGACCAAGACCCATTCAGGGCTGTATAGTCAAGGAAGATGAAAAAGTTACATATTGTATTTAAAAAAATTTCTTCATATCAGATTATTCAGTATAACCAAGAGATCGTGAATGCACACAGAGCGATGACATGTATCAAGGACTGTAATTTTATTTTAAATAGGTGCACTTGTCTCCACCAAAACAGTTGTCAATTTATTACAAAAAAGTAAAGTACTGTAATATTAAAAAGGTGTTAAATTATAGTTAAGACTTCGAAGAGACTAGCATTTCACAATGCTATCAAACATTTAGTTTTTAGGACATTTAGGGAAAACCCACTAGATGGATACCCTATATAGATATAAAAGGATAATTTTACCTTCAAATCCCTAGTTTGCGAAACGATCCATTTATGTATAAACATTTGTGGATCTTTAGCAAAACTAAGGAAGAATTCGCGGTTGGTCTTCAACTGATTGATGGTATCCACAGTTTCATGAATTTTAGAGTCCAAACCCTGAATTTCTTGTTGACTTGCAGTACTCAATAGGAAATTATTCATTTGTGTTTTGAGAGTGTCATCAACCTAAAACAAACATTAAATTTACTAACAAAAGATCTAGGGTAACACTATTATAGATTTGTCAATTTCAATAGCATACCTCAACATCGATATCATAGCATGCTGTTTGTTTACTTTCTGCTCCTCCTTCTACAGATATTACATGATTGATGACAATTGGATCGGGAGGGTGTAACAATGGATTAAGTCGTTGTGGGATTTCAGCAAACTTCATTTTTGGGCAGCCGAATATCTGTTCCAAATATTTATCGCAAACGATGTATTCACGTTCACATGAGTCTTGCAACCTAGAATATCATGATTGCAAATTGAAAAAATAAATGTTTGTCACACACAAATAAATAACATTTACAAAACTACATTTAAACGTGCTACTATACAGCTGTAAGTTTACTTCTCAATATTAGGACAAATAAAATTACCAGTTTTCAGAATCAGACTCTAACTTTACTTTGAGAATAATCTTCGAAAATTGAAACCATTAGTATCAGACTAAAGACTAAACATTTATTAGCATTGGGTGGCTTACAATAATCAAAACAAACACTAATAACATGATCAATAAATTAATAAATTGGTCCAATTGAAACACCAGTTTGATTTTTTAAATTTACTAAGCAAAAATCAAACTGGTGTTTCAATTGAACCAATTTATTGATTATTTAATATGGAGCACCCAATTCACTCCTCATCAGTATTCTAATAATAACATGGATGAAACAATTTGTAATAAAATTATAGAACTTATTTTATTTGATTTTTCACAATACATTCATACTCCAGATAATTTTGAATGAAGTAAATCATTTTTTAGCATTAGGAATACACAAAATGAAACACATATTCAAATAATTATTCTTACCTGTGAGTTTTAATATACTGCCATAGAGCTGAAATTATTACAGGTCTTGTCTGTGTATGAACACCTAATAAACGAGCCAATCGCGGATCCAACTTGAACTGCAGTGGCTGATAGTCAAGTAGAAGAAGAATGGTACAACGAACGTTTTTATCTCCAGGGCGTTTTACCTAAAACATAAACAATTAAATAACTTTCAAAAAAGTAATGTTACACAAACCTGAAAACCATCGGTTTCTTGAGTAGTTAAAGTTCGGTGCCACTCTACTAAGTGATTATCCGGCCCATACAATTCTTTGTCGAGCTCGATAACTAAAGACTTAAAAAAAGATGAAAATTTGCGTTTCACTTTATTTGGATCATTCTTTGAATCTTCAAGTAGTCTCCCTTCCACTCTCAACTCCCAGGATGCTACAGCACTAAAAAAATGTAAATATTAATATTCTGCACCAAAAATAATGGCCGGTTGTACAAACCCATCTTGTGGTGGCCCATCAGGACCTTCGGCATTAGGCTCTTTGCTTGGATAGAAAGTATTAGATATAAAAATTCTAAGTTTACGTTTTTGTTTCATAGGTCTTTTGAGAGCTTCTTGAATATCTAATCTCTTTCTCATGATAGTAGAATCCAACTTTCTTTCAAATGCCAAGAGGTCCATGTAAGCTTGACTTTCAGGTACTAAATCACGGACCTTTTGAGGTAAAATTTTATCTGCAAGCTTTTTCTTTTTTTTACTGGTCCCATGAGCATAATCTCTGAAAAGATACATTTACTAATAATAATGTCACTGATAGAATTTTAATTTTTTTTAAAAAATAATGAAAGAATATTTATATCGGCTAGATGTTTGAAAATAACTCTTGAGAAATATTTTGATTGCTGAGTGAATACCTCAATTGTCATCTGTTCTAGTAATGATTAAAAGGGATTTAATTTTATCTAATCCATAAAATAAAAAAGTTGAATTAATAAATTCTTGGTAAAGTAGGCCTTGACCTCAGGTTCATTTAGTCTCTTTTAACTAACTTTTTTCTGCCCACTTACGAGACTCCCATGGGGCGCGTTAATTGAGACACAATGTATACTACAAGCACAAGCCTATTTATTTAAAATAAAAATACACTTTATAGAAGCAGTTTACAAAATAACACATGTCTACTAATACTAGACTAGTCACTACAGATTAATCACTTCTTACATTAACTCTACAGAATCTCTTTATAAACTCACTTACGTCATTATCTAATATTCAGATAATGTGGGGTCTAATCTCTTTTAACAACTAACTTAAATAGTAACACACATACACATCCACTAATTTCTGAGAACTTTTAGTGATTTCAGTATTAGTTGTTGAGAAAAACACAGTACCATGACTAGTTACTGTTTACAATAACTCGGCATCTAATTGTGTCGAAAAAACAGCGGGCACACTTCATTTATGTAGTGGTGCACGGTATTTCCCAGAATCATTTATCTTATAATTTTCCCCTTCATTAACCTTGTTTGTCTCGAATAAGTACTTCATTATAATCAATAGCATGAATAAACAGGCTCTCCTCTACATTGTTTATTCATTTGACTACCAGCAGATCCCCATGCAGATTCACCATCTCCCTGGATACACTCTCATCATCTGCAACTTATAGACCAGCTACACTTATCCAAGTACCCAACTTACAAGGCTTATCATCTAAGGTTCATCACATTTCTTCGAATCATACGATTTCTCAGATCAAGTCGATCACTATTATCAAAAAGTTTTTGATAATCTACATCTTCAGGTGACATTGCTTCTTGAAGATCTTTCATCACGGGGTTTTCTGTTCGGAAAGCACTAACTATACCTTCAGGTGTTGATTCTCTATCTCCTTTCAGTCCTGATTCACAAAGAACTGTTGGTTTCCATGTTTCTATTTTCTTAAGTTCTTCTGCAGGTTTACCTTCTTTCTCTAAAACGAATTAATGGGTTCAGTTGCTAAATTTCGAGGATGAATGGCTTCTCTATGGGCAGCATTGCTATCACTCTGCTTTTTTCTTAAGCAGTTTCCTCTGGTTCTTGTTCAGAGATCAGACGGTATTTGCCCCTTCATGCTGGTTTCTCTGGTTACCACCCTAACAGCTTTTTCCAGAGTTGAAAACTGATTCAGAATCTCATATATTGCAACACTATGAAAATTTACATAGTAGATGTTCTTTGCCATTTCAGGTGTTACATCCTTCCTCGTTATTTTATATCCAATTTAACATCTTCAAAAAGGTTATGTCCAAAAACATCACTTTCTGAGGTGGTACACCACGAGTCTGCTTAATACTGTTAAAATTTTTGTTTTCATTTAATTTATGTTGGTGAAACTAATTTTCTGCTCCTCCAAGACTGTTTTGTTTTTAAATTTTACATATGTTGATAAGAGATGTATCATCAGCAAATACATAAGCACCATTCGTTGTCACTCGTTAATCAGGATGTTTATGTATACTTGCAACAGTACAGGACCGAGCAACGAGCCCTGCAATAGTGCCATACGTACCTTTAGTCTCTCCAAAGGCAGTCCTTTCCTATTGCCAAAATATGATTTGAGAAGTTCATTTACGGAATCTCTCTATACTGTGATTTGTGCAATGTGACCACCTATATGAAGGTTTATTGTCTCAGTGGTGTAGGCTTCAAGTGATATATTTAAAAATATTTTGTTAATACATTTAGTATCATTTATTCGTGTCAGTTTTATAAATACAGATTGTAAGCCATTTTTCAAGAGAATGAATAGAAGATTTGCACTTACGTTTGATTCCAACATAAGGTTAATATTGTAATCACCAGCAAATATTTTATAACTATCCAGAAAAACACTTTCTCTTTCAGAAGGTAATCTGTAAATTTTATAGATATGTTTATTTCTGGTATTAAAATACCTCATACTCAAATATATTTATAGCTTATTTGTGCTTAATATAAGAACACCTTCATGAATATGCTGTTACATAAGAAATAAAAATTTGTAGCAATTTTTGAGGTCTAATGTTATTCACAATACATTTAAATTTGTTTGTTGTTGTAGAAGGTCGCCGAAGCTTTGAAAAAACCAATTTATACAGATCCTCTCAGGCTACATGGAAAAGCTCTTAACATGTTCCAGTTGGTGCATGTAACATTATGAAAATTCCACTCGATCAGATAGTCTTTTAAATCATATTCAGTGGTGTAGATGAGCTAATTTTAC
Organism: Sperchopsis tessellata; assembly: GCA_033557685.1. NCBI lineage: Eukaryota > Metazoa > Arthropoda > Insecta > Coleoptera > Hydrophilidae > Sperchopsis > Sperchopsis tessellata. Next base: position 19,932 of record JAWQRN010000589.1, read on the forward strand.
TACTGAGCAAATTTTCTGATGAACCATAACTGGATTCATTTCGACAATGTTACGGCATATCATCCCGCTCTAACCCCCCAATATAACGAGTGGGCGTGTCCTAATAATCGACCGGTGTGAGAATACTGAAATCTGAGCAGGCCCTTCATGTGGTACAAGTGGCACTCTTTTCACATCTTTGAGTATAGAAGAATGTGAAAACTGAAGACCAAGCCCAATCCATATCTGGCGTTAATTGAAGATGTCGTTAGAGTGTCTACTCCACCATTAAGCGTGAAAGATACTATTCAATAGAAATATAACTGTAGTGTGAGGACTGTTAGTGATTTGACTTCCAGAACAAAAGTGACTTTAAGTGCAATATAATATTTGAGATTTTAGAACAATAACGACAGTAGACGTGAGTAAATGGACATGAAACTCAGCCATCGATTTTTCCAGGCCCGGTTGTCAAAGGAGGAGGTTTACCTGTACAGGTAAAAGACTAGATTATATAAGACTGGGAAATAGGTAGTCAAAGTGATGTACCCAATTATGGTAAGTGACTTTTAGATATCTTCTATATATCTAAATTACCAAAAGTACTGTTTAGTAACAAATATATTCCAAGTAAATAATGTAAGCTATTATTATTAATATATAGAATCAATGTATATCATTTTTAATATTAGTTAATTTTTTTTAAATTTCTACGCACGTTTTTTGCTGTTGTAGACCACTTCTTGTATCTGCAGGCCTTTTGGCTGGAGGGGTTTGCATCGGACCACCTCTCATAGGTGAATAAGGTGGTTGTTGGGGTCTTTGTATCATGCTACCACCGCTGGTTCCCATATTAGGGGGTGGTGTGAATCCAGTCCTTTGCTAAAATTTAAAATCAAAAGATTTAATACAACCCTAGAAAAAGAAAAATTTGAAACATTGGTTACCATTACCGGAAAATTTTGTCCAGGATATTGACGCATTCCGGGATTTTGAGGTGGTGGGTACCTCTGTGGTGGTGGACCCGCTGCTCCCGGATTTGGAACAGGTCCAGGAAATCGTTGAGCCATTGTAAGTTAAAAATATTGCGATTTTGTTTGTGGTTTATAACATCAGCATCAAGCTTAACTGACAAACTCCTTCTGTAAACTGTCAAATAAATAGTATACCAACATTAAAAACACACACAGCATTGCCTCAATAGCAAACATTTCGCCAACTTTAAGAAATGTAAGTTTAAAGTCCTTGTATTGACGCCAAACATACATTATCATTTTTAAAGTTGCTTTTTTTTTCAATATAATTTGATTGCGTGATTTTTTTTATAATAATAAAAGAGCTGTTCTAAGAAGCGGTAATTAAGATGTACTATTAGACCTTGTTCAAAGTATAGATTATATTGATCCATCGATTAATAAATAAAATCGGGTAATCAAATAATCGAAAAAATCGATTTCTCAAATAATCGATCATCGATTAATCAAATAAACGCTTATAGATTAAAAAGTTTTAAATTTAAACCTATGCTTTATTTATTATAATTATAATAGCCAAGATCCCCGTTCATATGTGGGACACACGGAATTTGCAGTATAGCCCAAGTCTGTAAATCTGTTATTGATTAATCAAGTAATCGATCATCGATTAATCAAATAATCGATCATATATTAATCAAATAATCGATTACTTTATTTTATGTAAATATCGGTAAATCGATAATTTCATTCGAATTAGCCAGACGGAAATTTGGTGTTCAACTATATATATCATTTAGAAATCAAGACCCAAAAAGACCTAATAGGACATTTTGATCAGAAGGTATTTGTGAATAATTTGGAGGCACAGACCGGAAAAAGCAAGGAACTTGTGGTGACATTCAAATATATTTAAAAGGTAGTAACGGGAGTCCTTCAAAAACTGGCATTTCACTAGAATATTATTTTATAATTTAGTCCCGAGTATTCATAGATTAATATTCAGTTTTTCATGAAAACATTCAGATATTTATATCCGTAAAATAAGATGTCATTTTTATTTCTTCTAGACTGTTTCTGGTTTATATATTCAAAAGGGACATTCAAAGAGTCTACTGTGAGTAAAAGAACGGTATATACATGACCTAACCTAACATTAAAGCATAAATTTGGGTTGTATACTTTTACACTTACTTTCAATTAAAACCCTTCAAATAATGACCATATGAGTTCTGATATAAATTGTCAAATTAGATGTTATCTCGACAAATAATAATTCATAATTGCCCAAAATTACCTCGAATTTATGGAATAAATAGTATATACATAAAATGTTTAAATTTCATATACGATTATTTTAATTTATTTGTATCAAAAGATTGTCAATAAACAAGTTTACTCTTTCTTTATGATTTTGTTCAGAACAGTAAATAGACACCAATTTTTCGGCGGTAGTCTATATAATAACACCGTACCTACATCTATCATTTTTTAAGTTTTTCAGTAAATGTAAAATCGTATTTCTGTCTTACTTATATTATGATAACATAGTGTAAATAACCCTTTAAAGCTAAGTACTAGGATACTAAGTGTGGGGTCTCGGGTTCGAGACTTAGGGGCAAGCTGCTTTTTGTGATTAGGGAAAAGATTTTGTGGTACTCGTCTTCCGGGAGGGACGTAAAACTGTGGCTCCCGTGTATTGTAGGTAAATGAAGACCACGTACACGTAAAATAACCCAATTCCAGTTGGAACACAGGATGCGACAAAATTTCCAGGTGTGGGCGCCTAATCCCTGGTGTCGGTGATTGGTCATAGCAGCGGAAATAGGCCGACGTTAAATAAAAACAAACCCTTTAAACAAATTAGACAGCAGCGGGTGATTGTTGTTTATTCTGTTAAAGTTCAAATGTTTTGAATTGCGCCTCAAGGCATCTAATAGTGACAAAGTGAAGTACTGCATTCTATCTGACAATATAAAATTCGTAATATGATTTCGGAAAATACTTCGTTTTCTTAATTCAAAGTAAGTTTGAAAACCAGACAATCATTTTGGTAAGGAGGGAATATGTAGCATCATGGCATAATACTATTGGAAAATTACCAGGTATGATCTGAAAAGTATTGCTCAACTAATAGAATAGATTTGGGAGAATTTTTGAATAGTTTATTTCTTGTAGATGTAAATATCTACGATACTTCTTGCAAACAATGATTTGTCTTAGTGAAGTATAAACTATTCATCTATAATCACAATTTGCATATATGTGAACAAGATTTGTACTACAGTGGTTTAAAAAAATTTAACATTAAATGATGATATACAGACAATCTAGTTTTTGACTACCTTTCAAAATCTGCAGTCTGCTAGGAAGTTTATATCAACTTTCTGTGATTTTACATTAGAACAAACTTAGGCATAGCTATTAAACCATGATAACACTGTAATGAAAGAAACTGTATTTGTAAAATATTTATTAAAAATTAAATACAATATATTTAATAAAACTACAATTACTGTATCAGCATAATATATAATATACTAAAATAATACATCATCTTATAAATTACTTGTTTAAATTAACATTTGAAAATATCTTTGGCATTTGCAAAATCTGGCAATTATGTACCTTAAAATTCATTATACATTTTCTAGGTGACTGAGGGTATTCTGTTTAACAACTTAACAATCAATAGCAATATACATTTATAAAAAGCAATAATATTATAAACTTCATTTTGACAATCATTAGGGTTTTATTCTTTCTATATCTAAAATTTTCCCACAATTATAAATCCTTAGCAGTAGAAGTTTTATATGAAAGTAAAACTTCTTCACAATCAAACATTCTTCCAATGTAACTAGCACGATGATTTATATGAGATCTAGTAATATTAAATAATTCAAAGAAGAAAATACCTAGCTCAGTAGACACATTCATTTAGGTTATCATTAAAATTAAACCATTGGTTTCTCTAAAAATTAGTGAAAGATATCCAATGAACATAACAATTATAGTTTCCACCCGAAAACACCATTTCTATAGATAAGAAGTCCATTATATTTAAAACAAGCCGTCTCGTAGCTCAGTGGCTAAGTACTAGGCTACTAAGCGTGGGGTCTCGAGTTCGAATCCAGAGCAATCGGCTTTTTGTGATTAGGGAAAAGTCTTTGTAGTACTCGTCTTCCGGGAGGGATGTAAAACGGTGTGTCCCTATATTGTAGGTAAAATGAAGACCACAAGCACGTAAAAAGCAGTTCCAGTTGGAACCCAGGATGCGGAAAAATTCCCAGGTGAGGGAGCCTAATCCCTGGCGTCGGTGATAGGCCATAGCAGCAAAATTAGGACGACATTAAAAAAAACAAAAATTAATTTAACATAGCTGCCAATTCCGGATGGAATCTATCTAAAAATAGCTTAGTTGCCAGTCTTCCTTGTTTTGAAGTTTTTCCACTCTCAAATCTAATTAGTCCTATTTTCAGTGCCAACAGTATTTTTCACTACGCTTATCATAGTAGATAAATGTAAAAATTGGATTTCTGCAGGCAGTACCCCCACCTCACAGGAGGGTGTGCAGAAATTATTTATATATTATGGTTTTGATCAAGGTTAATACAAATAATGTTTGTGAGATGACTTTTTATCCTGAGTATTCTTTCTAAAATAACTTTTTTCTTAATTATCATCCTATTTCAGATGTTGAATTTTTCATATATCTTAGTTTGTTCATTTAAGATTTATATCTGGACAGAAAATTATTTTTGTTTAAATACTGACAGAGGTTAAAGGTAGGCTTATTACCAATGTTTTTAGTTGCCATACATTTGAAGTAAGCCAGAAGATCTTGTTCTTGAAAAACCACATTCGAGTGAGATTACCAGTGTTCAGATTTAGTGACTTATAATACTTGTTATAGTTTAAATGATGATACAATGTGATGTTTTGAGCAAAATCTAAAAGGTGTTGAGCTTAGTGGGTGTGGTTTATCTTGTGAAAAGGACGGGTGTTTATAAGTAAATGAAAGTAGTGTTTGGCATCATTTATTTAAGTTTTTGGCATCAGTTATATAAGTAACAGTTGGTCGAAAATTCAAAAGAGATAGCACACTGGGTTCGAATACCGTAAAAATCATGCAATTCAATGAAGACCATAAATCTGTAAATGGTAGTGGGGCTCGAGGATAGAGAAACCACAGAAGATAAATGCAGGGGGAAGTGATTACCTTAGAACTGTATGCAATAAGAAACATTTATAGTATCCTTGTAATATTACCAGGAGTGCATGCAGTTCCACCAGGATACTTCTTTAATACGGTAGCATTCTGGCACTAAGACACAGCGCTATTACACCTCTGGTAAAGGTAACTATTCTATTAAGTATAATAATCTTTTTGTTAAAGGATGGATACACTTTTTTTGGTTTTAATGTTAGTATATTTCTGTTACTATGGCTTAACACCTACAAATTTTATCTGATTCACAGTTCGCTATGACCAGGATTAGAACCAGGCTCGACCAGATTCAATAAATAAAACTTAACAGGTTTGTTTCTTGAATCTGTTCATAATTGGAAGCTATATTTTTAAAAATCAGCAAATAATGTCAACTTGCATGATGTTAATATTATTTACTTCTTATGATTAGCTTTAATCATTTGGTATTTCTATTGTTTGTATTATTCATTGGATATCTATCTTATTAACTGTTTATGAAGCAATCACTTTTTATTTAATACATAAATTATAGTTAACTCCAAAGTGCAAGTCAAAAAATAAATTAGGTAGAAAGAATAATTAAGATTTAACACAGCCTCAATTAACTATTGTTTAGCTTTATTTGTTCTACATAGAGATCATAGGAGGTAAACGATGTACATTTAAACTTATTTCAATTTTGTTCTCTTTATTTGATTTATTCATTGATGTATTGTTCAATTATTATTATCATCTTTGGTAGAGACATTTTGGCATACACAGTTATGTATTTATAGATTATACATAAAATTAGCATATTAATTATACAAAAATATTTAATATCATTTGCAAAAGCACCACCTCTTTTATATTGAAACATTAAATTGATAAGTCTAAACTAGTACAGAAAGAAGTTATCTTTAAGAAAAAAAAATAGGAATTGTAAAATATGCTTAACATAAATAAAGCTAAAAAATACTCATTTCTAGATTGGCAACCATAAGAAAAGATGCAGAATGATGATGACTATGAATACATTTGAATGAGTTACTTCTACAAAATAAATGATGCAATTGCCCTGGTCGTCCTAACATCAATGTGCAAGACAGATGCATAGTTAATGAATAGATCAGAATCATAGTTTGCACATAGACAAGATTGTTTAACATACAAAGGTAAGATTATAAGAGCAAAATTCAGGTCTAGTGCTGTCAAGTATACGAATTTACATGTTTTACAACATGCACAAGTGTTGTTACAGTGTGAGAGGTAAAGTTTCATCGACATATTATTTATATCCTAAAGAGGTTATGTGTAATTGGACGTTAATCTTTTCTTTAGAAAAAATGACCTCAAAAAAATTGGATCTATGTTGTTCAAAATAAATAGTAAAGTAAAGATATTATATAAGGGGTTGCCAAGTTGGAACCCCAAGGCATTGAGTACTATTTATGCAGGATATAATACTTTTCTGTGTTGAGGCAGCTTCAGAATAAAATGGAACTTTATTATATGTACTGGAGGTAAATATGAACAGAAATCTGATCTATAGGTGGCAGTAACACCCTCCCTGAGACATTTTACAATGTTTTAGGCAAGTCTGGATGATTTTGGTCTTTGAACAGGAAAATTTACACTGAGCTTGTGTTTTGTACCTTAATTTATCAGAATACTCAAGTTTAGTGTGAAAATGCGTCACTATTAACACATTGTTGCCAAGCCTATATGCTCAAACAGATCACAAAGACAAACTAGTTGTAATAGGTCTTTATCACAAAATTTTCGTTGACGTGATAATTTTTGACACTGACTTTTCTTGCACAGGAAAATTTACACTGAGCTTATGTTGTGTACCTTAATCTGTCAAAATAGTCAAGTTTAGTGTGAAAATGCGTCACTATTAACACATTGTTGCCAAGTCTATATGCTCAAACTGGTCACGAAGACAAACTAGTTGTAATAGGTCCTTTTCACAAAATTTTCGTTGACCTGATAATTTTTGACACTGACTTGTCTCCTGTCACAAAAATATAATAGAAAACGAAAAGACCTATGTATTTTTCTATCTATAGCAGTGCCTTTGTGGAATACTAGAAAGAACCAACAGGTAGACAGAAATGTAAGTGAATACATTGTTATTGTTAGCAGATTTTACCACAAAAAAAAATTGGGAATGTCAATGACAATGCAGCACTATACTTAAATATGTTCATTTAACGGCTGGGTAAATAGGCAAAGAAGAATTTGAACCTAAAAATAATATAAATATTTACCATAGATAGAAAAACTTCTTTGTAAAGTTTGACTATGGTGTTTATAAGACCAAAATATATAATACATTTAGTAATTAGGCCGTTAACTATCATAATTTATAATTTTGTAATGCAGTTTTAGGTTACAAATAAATACATAGCATGTTGCATGGTTTTCTTTACTTCACAAGCATAATTCTTTATACAGAATGTAGATGAGGAATGAATTAGGTGCTCCATATTAAATCAATAAATTTATAAAATGGTCCCATTGAAACACCAGTTTGATATCTTTAAATTTATTAAGCGGACATGTTTTGACGACTCTGCGTCATCTTCAGGGCTGTATTAAATCTTATAACTTTATAAAACATTTTGACGTACATTTAATGTGTGCTGTCAAGTTTTTTTTAATGATCCCAATCGTTTGTGCCCCGTCTAACGTCTCGTTGTTTGTTTAATTCAATTTGTCACCTTATTTAATACAGCCCTGAAGATGACGCAGGGTCGTCAAAACATGTCGGCTTAATAAATTTAAAGAAATCAAACTGGTGTTACAATTGGACTATTTTATAATTTAATGATATAATTCTTTATAGTTCAAGAACCTAAACGTACTTATATGATGAAAATTTTAAAAAGTTCTATATAAGGATCATCCTTCATCAGGGTTTGTTTGCAAAATTGCAATTTACTTTAAACTAACAGAATGTTATTAAATGTAATAGACTTCCACGGTTAGTATCTGTATGAATGTTGTTTCCGGGTGGAAACCGTGTAGAGGC
>JAWQRN010000590.1:0-28112 GCA_033557685.1 Sperchopsis tessellata
CGACATTTTTTTCTGCATCATAGGTTGTTGTTTCTAATAATTAAAAATATTCGTACTGTAACGTACGTATATGTAAAAAAAAACACGCGATTGTCTCCTACCGACATTTCGATGCCTGGCCAATCTATATAACCTGACACGGCTGAAGCATAATAATATATATAAGTCACAAATTATCACAAAAAATACAAAAAATTAACTAAGAAGTAGTTAATTACACTTTAGCAGATGAGGAATTTGCTTCTGCGAGATGCAGTTTTGAACGTACTCACTCAACTATTATTACGTTTGATTATTTGAATCTATTGGAATAAGCACGTTTATAACCGTTTTCTATCTACCATGACACGCGTTTTTGTAAATATGTTTGAAAATGTTCCAATGCATAAGGTTTCGGAGCGACTCTGAAGATAGTTAAGGATATAACAAATATATAGAACCAAATAATCGGAAGTTGGAAATATGTCGGTCAGTTTCAAAAATAAGTTTGTTATTTTAGAGACGAACTAACCAATTTATTAAATAAAAACAACGTAAAAACATATAAGTTGTAATATAGTAACACTGAAACAAAACCAACATTCTTCTAAACTTGTCACATAATAATTATGTATACGTTAATAAGTTAATTAGTTCGATTTAAACAAAATTTAAATTTGTTTTAGTTGTATTATTTTAAAATCACAAAGTTAAAAAATGTTAATGTTTGATCTGGGAGAAGCCAAGTATTGGAAAATACTTTGAATATTTTTTTCTAACACGTAGCTGGTTTGTCATGCCACCAGAAATGCAACTTTGTTTTGGTACATATATGTCATATATCGACCTGGCTCCAAAAGTGATTGAAAAAATAAGACTGATAGACTAAATATTGACGTCAATAGAGCGTCATCAGTTAATAGCATGGAATGTTGCATGTGTAAGTGTGATTATGCCTATTCTTATTAAAATACAAGTATATGTTTATCTTCCAGTGTGTGCATACTTTCTGAAGTTGTTTCAATCAGTGTTATTTTCAGGATAATTACCAAACCTAAAACTTAATGATACTTCGAACTTTAAGGAAACAGCTGTAATCTCAAAAGATTTAGCGGCAATGATAAAGCTAATTTTTGTTATATTGTATAACATCTGGGTATAACGCGTCGGATAGAAAACTTGCTTGGCTTTGCACGAACTTTAAAAACTTATTAGGGATGATGCTCACTCCTGTATATAATTTAAAGAAGGATAATAATTAATACATCGTTGACCTCTTTTAAAATAGAAAACTTTTAGCGAGTCCCAAACTTGTTAGAAACGTAAACACCGACGTAAAAGTATAATAAAGGCATAATTCCCACCAACTTGCGCCCGTGTTTAATAACATTTCCGGGCTTTAAAACTTCATTAAAACATGTAAACAAATATAAAAGTTGCCTTACAGTTGCAACCAAGACGCATTAAAACAGTTTTGCGATGTGTTACTAGGTATACCTGCACGTTGGAGCTCATGATTTTTTAGTATTCCCTGGTTCTGGACTTATTATTGTTAAATAACCTTGTGTAAAAGTGCACAGGTAATGTTTTTCACTGTTTTCAATTCCATTCAGACAACAAAAAGTTTCATTTAACATTAAATTGTAACAAACTATTTTTAACTTAGAATGTTTATTTATAATTTAATAATCAACTATAATGCACGCTATGTAAGCAGGTTTAAATTGTATAAATCAAATCACAAAAGACGGAATATAATCCGACTTTTCCAGTGGACACCGTCTTTCTCTTATAATCCTGTTACATTCGTATGATACATTTTTGATTTATACCATAAATGTATGCTTTATATGTATAGATATACAGAATGGGTCGCCTAGGATGGTTTATTATATAGCTCCTAAACCAGTATAGATAAAGTAAACGGTTAAGTAATAATAATAAAGTTGCTTATTTTATTAAGGGCTATAATGTAGAATTATTTTCATTATACAAGTATTCTGTTATTATATCACAATATTTTTTATTAGAATACCTTACATATTTTTAGAATTCGCTATAGAATGGTATTTTTTTATAGTTATTAATCGTTTTTACCAAGAAATTCATAGTAGTAAGTGGGAATACTATTATATCGGCTGGTCGTTTTAAATTCTGATTACTGCCCACAAGCTGTCCAAAAACTTAACATGAATTCGAAGAATTTAAAATGGTCGTAGCTTATGTTTTTCAAATGGTACGCCCTATATATTAGTATTTCATTTAATTCATCGAATAATTCTCCTTATATTATTTTGCACATATGCTATACCTAAAATCGATAGTTTTCAAAATATTTTATGCTTTTCAAAATTGAATGTTTGTAATCACTTTTCTTTGAAACAAAAGAAGTCATGATACAAAATCACCTTAAACAAAACGTCAAATTGCTGCATTTCAAGGTCTCCGAGTACGGTTCGGGATAATAGAAAAGATAGATTATGAAAAGTGACAACATGCAAGATGTGGAGCTAACAAAGAAACTGAATTAAATGTGCTTCTACATGTTGTTGAAGTCCTCTATAAGAGCACACTTGGATCCCAATGGAATGTAAGTCAAACTTATATTAATCGGATACTACGAAAAACAGATTTCACCCGTAACTTTCCAGCAGCTTCAAGTGCTAACCCCAAGTGGATACAGAATGTCTTTAAGATGAAGCAATCCTTACAAACTTTATTTTGTTTACAGGCCAAGCGATTTTTGATAGTAAAGTTTTTGTAAATGGGCATAATTTCATTATTATACCAATAGAAAACCCCGACCATTTTAGGCAGATAAATCATCAACATCGATGGTCGATCAATTTCGGGGGAGTAATAATTGAAAATTATGTGTTGGGTCTCCATTTTTTTAATGATGTAATAAACGGCGAGGTGTTCCTAGAGTTTTTACGAAACTCGCTTCAAGATATTCTTTATGACATACCACTTGCTGCCACAAGAAAAATATGGTTTCAACAAGATTGTGCCCCACATACTGTTGGCAGGGAAGAGCGTGATTTTTTAAACATAGAATTTCCGCAGAAATGGATTGGGAGGGAAGGTTGTATACATTGGCCAGCGAGATCTTCTGACCTTATTACAATGGATTTATTTTTATGGAGGTATATAAAAGTAAATGTATACGAAACAGACCCCACCACCCGAGGAGATATGGAAAGGAGAATACAAGTAGCATTTAGAGAAATTAAGTGGAAAATGCTTGAAGATGCGAACTCCTCATTTTTAAAGAGAGTAAGAATGTGTATATCGGAAAATGGGGGAAACATTGAACACCTTGTTTAATATATTTTAGTATTGTATTTTTGTTATCGTGTTTCAGTATTTTATTTGAAAAACATAAAATATTTTGAAAAGTATCAATTTTAAGTATAGTACATGCTTCAAATAAAATAAGGAGAATTGTTCGTAGAACCAAATAAATTAATAATATATAGATGTACTATTTAAAAAAAAAAATAAGTTACGACCATTTTAAGCTATTTGAATTTATGTTTCTGGACATTAATAAATTGCAACTTTTGTATTTAACCTTTTATTCTATATCTACTGTATTATGGCTACAGAAAAATCCATCTTAGGTGACTCCCTGTTTGTGTGATTTATACATTTAACATCTACTTAGCTGATGTGTGCTCAAGTTTGTTACTTTTTATAATTTACACGAAAAATCAATATTGCATATTTATATACGACGTCTTCGTCAATAACAAATTCCATTTTATGGAAAGGTTGTCCAGTTAAACAGTTTAAACCTATATAAAACTTGAAACATGACCAATTGTTTTAAAACGTAACTAGCCTTAGAAAAATCGCTGTACCAAGAAGAATTATGTGTCACGTTAAAAGGCCACATATCCTAAACCTACGATATTACACGTTCAGTTAAAAAATCGTTCATTCCTATTTCTGGGCATATGAAATAAAAATTATCCTTCAAATTACCAGATTATATACAGAATAGTTAGTTGTTGTCATTATTTTCTAGTAAAAATGCCTACTATTTACAGCACAAAAAATAAGCCCATTGGCTTAACGTTGGTTTTGACAATCTATATCGGTTTTGATATATTTCGTATTTAATCGGTCTAACTTCACGTTTATAAAAATGTAAGTTAATGCATATTTAATCGATAACGTCGTTTATCATGTATTTCTCTGGTCGTTTTAATGAAAACAATTAATTGTCAAAGTTGACAATTGATGCTTAGATCATAACTAACTGGTATGTCTCTCTAACATAACCAAAACCAACAATTCTGACTATTACAATCACTGTCAAACTTGACAATTGAGCCCTGTTTCATGCCCTACTCACTGGAATCCAGAAATTCACAAAGTACACCCACCAATCATGCTAACTGTATTTAAAATGGCTATGTTCCTAGTTATTATATTAGTATTTGATAAGCATGCCTGTATTTTAATTTTATTGTTATTATTGTTATATTAAATGGAGTATATCATATGTTTCTATCTTTGATTATTCGTTACGACATAACTTAATATCTTTTGACCACGTGCATCTCATATGATCTTTCTGCCGTATTTCCAGGATTCTATTTATTATTCCACCATTTTGTTTATAAATTACTTCTTACTTTTTTCCTAAATGATTTACATAATACTTCACTTTATTTTATTTTAATTTTTATGTTATTTTCTTATCTTATACTTCACTATTTCGACATTTACTTGCTGCATTTGCACAGTTAATGATCTTTAATTTTATCATTACATCCATTTTTTTAGTTTGAATATAAAGCCGAGGAATTCCGATTACTTTAGGTAGTGTTTTAATGGATTGGCTTTGAGGGAGTTTTGGCACTTACGTAGACAATAGTCTGAAGGTTTACGCATATGCAACTTATGTAATTAAAACCAACTTTAATTATTACAGTCTGAAAGCATATATAAAAATATTATTGGTATGATAAAATACCATTACAACATTTCCTGTGGACGAATTTTGATATTATTATTAAACAGGATTTCTTTTGAGACGAGTACCACTGGAATTATTTTTTTCTGTTTCTTCTGGTTCAAACCTTATTTTCCTCCGACCGTACTAATTATAGATATGTATAATTAAGTTTATTGTTTCGAAGCAACCATGATAATAGTTGATCAACTAGTACCAGAGCAAAACCGATTTCCTATCCGTAAATTGATTCACGTATGAATTACAAGATTATGCTTTTAAAAAATGTAACATAGATAACATATGGAAAACGAAAATTGCGGAATAAAGACAATAATAGTATGTGAGATGATTACTTATAATATATTCTTACAAACAAATACTTGAAAACTTGGTTTGTGGCAGTAGTAAATATTAATTAAAATTAATGAATACAATTAGTCATCTCCTTGTAACATTATTTTATAGAAATAACGCTCGAGTTATTTTCCTTGTGTTTCATTGCTATCTTATTTTAACAAAAATCATTGTACTAAATATAATTTGCAGTTGACAAGAAAATTAGACACCTGATTAGATGTAAAATTTTTTCGGTTTTATAATTTTGGCACACAAGTTTTGTCCTGTTATTGCACCTTATTAATTATTAATTTTACTGCTGTGATGAATTCATATACTATTTGAAATTTTTCATAATTAATGTTTGTTCATTAGTTAATTTAACTAACTATGACCATAAATTGTCTCATATACAAGCTGTCATCTCCAAGAACAAAACATCATTACAATAATAATTATCTCTTTATTTTGCAGTTGCGGCCTAATAAATGGAAGTCGGATTCACATCTCGAAGATAAGCAGGTCAACAGGTGAGTCATTACGTATTGCTCATTGTTCTTCAATCTTCACAGAGACGGTGCTGATGATTTTTGTGTAGAAGTATGTAGAGCCGAACCGTCAGATAACTTTATCTGGTTAATGCCTGGACATCCAACAGTGCAGCAGCCGCTGTACGAGATATGAACCATATGTGCATGGCCAACCTAGATGTCCAACTTTCCGTGTCTGTTCACTGTTACATGGTCATCGAGTACTCTGAAAATTATAAATCAACTATTATGTATGCGCATCTCATCAGGAATTGCCAGTTTTCACTTTTTCGTTTATTCCAGGAAATTATGCATTTTGTAACGGTTTTGTCTTCTAACATTGCTCGATTTTTATGGACAGTGCTTTCAGTTGACTGCCGTAAGTTGAGTTATTTTCCTTTGGATCATTGAATGGTCTCTGCATAAACATGTGTAAAATTGGATTAGAATTTTTACGCAATTTACTATTTGTAACCACAATTGTAATAGTAAATATTTTACTTGAGCAATGTAAATGTATTTACACTCAGTACAACAATATATTTAAAGGTTTGTGTTAAAAATAAGATCTCACTGCAACAGTTTCCATCTGGTAAACAGTATAAAGCATCTTTCTACTCATAGTATTGCGAATTTTACAAACTTGTAGTTTAATCGTAATCGTAAATAAAACTATTTAGATAAATATTTTTTACTACATGAAAAGCAAACATTCTGAATTGATAAAATATATTGGAGTTAACTCAGTGCGTAGACTTCCACGGACACAGTAAACCGTGTGTTGGCTTTTGTTTTTTCCGAAGTTTCGTCTACCGTTGTAGGGGACATTATCAAGACATGTAGCTCTTAAAAGTGCTAATTATAGATTGTCATGTAATTCTGAAAAGAACTAGATGTAGGTACCGACCAGCTCTAAAAAGTGTTAATATTAGAATAACATGTAGGTCTCAAAAGTGCTAATCAAGAAATAAGCTGGTCGGCAACAACATCTAGCACTTTCTAGAGCTACATGGCAATCTATAATTAGCAGTTTGACGAGCTACATGTCTTGATAATGTCCCCTACAAAGGTGGACGAAACGTCGGATAAAAAAAGGCAACACACGGCTATCTCCCGAAAAACTTAAAAATATATTGGACTAACTTAAAAGGTTAAAGTTATTAGTTTTTTATATCATGGTTTTAGCCGAATTTGCAGTAGAAGAATTTACATAGATACCTTATTGACTTATAATAATTCGAAATATCTAGTATTCTAAACATTATCATTTAATTTGATTAGTAACTGAATATTAAGTACTAAATATCGCCGCCTATTTCTTGTTATCCGTGTTTTACTCTAATATTCGCTTTTCTCACTGTTTATCTTCAAATTCTAAACTTTACAATACTAAAATATATCTTTTCACTGAATATACTGAAAATCCAGATATAAGAATCAATTTTAATATTTAATTTACCAAATTCATATAAAAAAAAACATTGATGACAATTTAATTATATAAGTGTACAATTTTATTGACAATTCTCTTGACATATTATTATCATTATTACTATTGTTTGGTATCGAAATTCCGAAAACCACCAGCTAAGAGGAAAATGTAAAATTATCACCCTACTTATTTCATCCTCAAAATAGTTTTTTTTCTCACAATTTCATAAACCTACAGTTTCAATAAGAAACTTAAAAAAATAATTCCAAACATCTATTTCATTTTCTATTTGTAGGTCTAATCATGTTTAGCTAATAATTCGTTTATTTTGATTTTATTTTTGTTTCTATCCCATGTATATTTAATTTCTAGTTTTATGATTTTGAATGATAATTTTAATTTTGATTGAAAATATTGTTTGGTAATGGCTGAGTAATGGGGCGCAGAGAAATATAACATTTGGCTATACTTTTTATAGAAATACTTAGTACTCGAGAGGACACAGTCCTGCGCTAGTTTTAAAGTAAAGGGAATAATCAGGCTACTACTAATAATAATAATATAACTACTCCAGGCAACACTACAACTATTTCGAATCAATACAATTTTATTTGTTATGTTGAGGGCAAACACTATCTGCCTAACCGATTGAACTAGATGTAAGCAGTGAATTAAAAATTGTTTCAATATAAACCTTTTTTTATGTACGATCTCGCTTACAACACCAATGGATGCACCGATATTTTTTGATGCAACATTTACAAGTATTACATAAGTAAAGAATTGAATCATTTATTAACTATGAATTAAAACAAAACGTATTATATTGAATTTGAATCTATTGGAGAAAGTATCAGTAGACCTCTCGAATTAAAGATACATAGACGTATTTACTTGCCAGCAATGTGACTATCCATGTATGCATTATATTTATGTGACATAAGTACTAGATACTTTAAGATTACATGAAAGTTGATAAATTATCATTAAAAAGCAACAAGCACTCCACCAAGTTCTAGAAAGATGAAAAGTTCAGTTAAAATACATAGATAAAGGGACTTAGAAAATTGTAACATACATGGCTATCAATGGCACCCACATGCACACACAAAAGTGGAAAGTAGACAAAGGCGACACCACTTATCCACGACATCAAAATGGTGGATGGAGAAGACAGATCATCGAATCCATAGGGTCATAAGAGGAGGACAGATAGATTTACAAATATTCCGCTAAATTGAGCCTACGACCATAATCAAACATATGTATGATGTGTAAGTTTCCCAGATCAGGTACGTGCTCAGACTCATGAACATAAGTAATGTAGCTGAAAGTGGCTATCTTTTTTTATGAAGCTCTTGGGTTCTTTATAGCGGATAGAAATATATCTATTAGACTCTCAAACGTAGTTACTCCGAATTTATAAACTGGATGTAAACTCCGCAATGCGACCCAGAAAATTCAATGCCATATTCTTTTCAACCTCCAAAATATTTTTATGAGTGTTGAGCACTTGAAAAAGCTCAGGCACTGTTTGGTCAATCTCAGATATCAATCAGAATATATCGTACAGGTTTCACATCTTCCAAAGATGAGGGCTATGTTTCCATCCCATCGCTAAACCCCAGGGGAGAATATAAGAAATTGTTTAAAAGTAAAAAAATCTGCTTCAGGACAGCCTCCAAAACTCAGCCAAAAAGGCGGCCTCCACATCAGAAAAGTCAGACCACGAAAGCATATGTACGAGATAAATACAATCACAATGAGAGATAAATATTAGAAACGCCAAAAGAAAGCATACGTAGAGCACTATCAGTAAAACCTAAAGATATAATATAAACCAAGACGATTTTTTCACACAGTACCTACATTCACAATTTGGTACAGGCTGTAGTTTACTATGAAAAAATAGGAAAAGTCTGTGAGCATGAGATCCATATAGGATATCACAAATAATACCCCAATTTATGAATCTGAGGCAAAATCGAGGGTTGATATGAAAAATATCAGATCGTTTAAGAAAAACTACCATTATAATTATTTAAATGGGATTTGAAGCTACAAGAAAAGCATGTATAGTGCTCGTTTGAAATCAAAAAGAAAAACTTCAACCTTACTAAAGTACCCCAACCTGGACATAACAAGAACGCAGTACTTTTATAAACCTTGGATATAATGAGATCTTGATCAACAATCTTCTTTTCTTATGAAAGAAACAATTTTATCCGTTTTAACAATGTGGCAACCCAAAACTTGCAGCTTCTCATAAGGACAGTTAACTCACTCTTCAACCTCTGAAAAACAAATTCTATATGAATGACTATCTCCCTTGATGTCAATGTTATCTTCGGTGTTGACATCTGATCCCTCTGAATACCGTTGATGAGTGTCGCGTCGTGTCGTATTTGTCTACTTTCCACTTTTGTGTGTGCATGTGGTTGTCATTGATAGTCACATGTATGTTTACATTTTCTAAATTCCTTTGTATGTGTAATTTAACGGCGTTTTTAATCTTTTAGGAGCCTGATGATGATGCCTTACGCTTAAATATATTGTGGAAGAGAGCAGACTTACTTTTTATAGAGAAAATAGATTGGATTACAAAAATTGAATTTTTATGAACATGTGTTACTGCCTACTAAGAAACTATGACAGATTATATTAAATTATAGATAGTTATGAAATATTTTGTCATTGGAAACCATTTATATTCATCTAACAGAGTCGATAAACCTTTATGGTATAGTTAATTGAGATGTGGTTTCTTATGTGTTATTTTAAAATTTGATAAAATGAAATCTCCAGCAAGCGTCCACGTCATTATATTAAATACATAGATCAAATATGCATTGAATAATTTAGGAACAAGCATAAATTGCAGTGGACACCGTGTTTCATTAAGACTTTATCAGCACTGCTCTAGTTAGTAATGAGCTGTACCCCAATTACGAATACATATTTTATTTCTTGTATAAATGCTATAAGATTGTGAGTAAGCATATTATGAGAGGTATCGTAATGTTTCAATTGAATAATCATTACTTAAATTTTAATATTAATCTACACGAAATTTCTGTTTTCGTGTAAGAAAAAGAATTAGTTACTTCCTTGGCCGCACATGAATGTGTTATTATAAGTCAATATATTAAATACAGATATCAAATATGATTTAATCAAATTTTAAAATAACACAATCATGTGCGGACAACAAAGCAACTAATTCTTATTTTTATGCGAAAATAGCTATTTCGTGTAGAGTATTATTAAAATTAACGTAATGATTATTCAATTGCAACATTGAAACATTGCGGTACTTCTCATAATATGCTTACTCACGATCATAGAGCATTTATACAATAAGTAAGGTATGTATTCATACGTGGAATACCTAACTACTAACTAGAGCAGTGTTGATGACGTCTTAATGACAGAAACATGGCTTCTAATGTACTATTGAATCAATATCATTATCAAAATCTTAAAAGTGGCAATAGTTTTTTCATAGAAATAATAAGTATTCTAGATATAGTTGGATACGCCTGCAAAAGTGCACCGCAAAGAACATGTGCCTCAGCATTGAATTCTGTGACAGTTTATTGAAAGAAATTATAATTAAAAACTCAAAATCTAAGAGAGTATTCAATCTTATAAAGTATGTGGTGATAAGAGATTGTATCGAATGCCCTAGTAAAATAAAAGTAGATCACACTTATAGGTTCTGAAATTCCAATAATTATATCTATGGGCCTAAAGGCAGTGAAGCAAATATTAGTGGATACTGAAAGGTTCTCAGTTGGAATAATTGAGTTTTTCTCTAAAAATGATACCTGATCGATAATGATTCTCTCGTGCAATGACAGTTGAACGCATCGAGCGTATCCATATTTTGTGTATTGGAGTAATAGAAGCTGAAAACAATTTTTAAAAGAAAGCAGCAGCATCCATATGCACATTATGAGTATCTCGCAAATTCGTTTAGAAGAGTGTGGTCATCAAAAGTGAAATAATCAAGAGACGATTCCACTCTTAAATTTGCTATCCGAGGACCAAATCAGAAAATGATTCTTCAAATGAGTCATCAAAAACAGTAACTACTTATATATTAACAGAATAGTTATTACCATCACAATTGCAAGGGCCAAGAAAAGATGCACGTGGGGAAAGTTTTTATTTGATTGACTATTTTTCGTCATGAGGGCTTTCTCAAATTGCAACTTAGAACTATGTTTACTATTGACCGGCGAGTACGCACAGTGACCTTTTGACCATATCAAGAATTCTATATCCAAAATTATTGCTTTTCGTAAATATTATATACAAACATTTTGTTCTATAGTCTTATTATCTATTTAAGTACATAAACATATTGTGTTGAGTTCCATCTCATGTTCAAATATAATTAAGTACCAAAACTATTCTGAAATCATCTAAACTCACGAGAATGTCAAGAAGAAATTCTTAGCCTCGATAATATCGTAGGATGCAATTACTGCTCCTTGAGCTTATAGCGAAGGAAGGTGTGTCGATTTTTAAATACTCCGACGTTCTATTGAATTTAGTTAATTCAAAGCATGCAATTCTAACAAAATCTTGTGTTATACTGAATACTAAGAGACAAACAATTTAATTGACTATCTATGTTTTTAAATTAAAATAAGTTATACATCAATGTAGTAGGTTTGTAAAATTAAAATTGAGGATTTACACTGACTTACAGTCAAGTAGTTCTGATTTAACTTTAAAATACTTATTTTTAAACTAAGTAACGGCTTGAGATATATATGTTGTAGTATCAACAAATAAATATTGTTAAAATTCCTATACACATAAATAATTGCTTTTTTTTATTCAAAACAATGCTAATTTTTCAAATAAAAGACGCAAATGCCATTCTTACGATATCTATTTTTTGTTTCAGATACCAAGTAACACCTAAAGATGACAAAAACGGATCAGTTCAAAGCAAACAAATGCGACCCCTTTCAAATGCAAAGTCATCAGATTGGACAGAAGTATCTCTCGAAGTTCCCGATAGAGATGAGCCCATACATTTAGAAAATTCTAAACTTGCTATAATCTATAATGATACTTCTTCTCCACCCGTACCACCACCCCGAAAACACAAAAAGGGTTTACGGGAAAAAATTGAATCAGTAGCTAAAAGTGGTCTCCAGGCTCTTCAAATGAAAAAACCTGTTGAAGAACCTATATGTATAAAGAAGACCATAAATTATGTTTGCCCATGTGGAGATCCTACCCACAAAATCAACCATAGACATCATAAAAATGAGCGCAAGGCTGCTAGTGTTTCGAAAGCAACTGCTAAGCAGCTTGAAAAAGAGGAAAAGCGTAAGAAAAATTTGTCTGTAATATCATTACCCAACTATAACGAGCTTAAATTGAGTATAGCAAAAGTTGACGATGATATTGAAAAAAGATCTTCAACAAACTCAGCTATTTCTTTACCTGGAGAACCTAAGAAACCGACAGCTACACCCAAAAAAGATTACATGACTAGGTGTAGAAGTTTTGGATCTATTTTGCCCAATCAACTGTTAGATAAGTTGAAGACCCCTAAAAACCCTGCAGATGTAGAAAGTGATGATTCATTTGGAGCACTAGAAGATTGGGACCTAAGAATATTAGAGCATTATAATCCAAAAGATTCAAGCTTACCGCGAGTAAGAAAACCTATCAAAACCGAAAACGAAGTATTGAGCGAAATCGAAGGACTTATTCTTTCGGAGGAAGAAACTAAACCGCCTCCAAAGCCACCTGTAAGACGGTCAGAATCTCTTTTGAAGAAAATAACTCGAAATGCAGCCGAGCATGCCAATAAAAGAAAGTCTACGGAAGCAATGCATAAACAAGAGTCTCCCGAAAATGCAAACAATATTCATCGACCAAACAGTGCTACTCCTCCTCCTTCACCGGAAGTGATAATAAAAAAGGAGCCTGTTCCACCAATACCCCCTGTGAGAGCTACTAACCTTCCGGAAACAGATGAAAATGGTAAAGTGGAGCATTCGAGTTTGATGAAGATTCTCGAAAGATATAGTGTTGAAGCACAACAGAAAGGTGGCATTTTGGAAGAAGAACCGATTCCGTATATTGATGATAGTGGTAAATCTGACACAGAAACGATAACCGAAATGAAGATAATCCCGAAACAAGAAGAAGCAACACGAAAATCAAGCAGTAATTATTCATCTATGTCTATGACACCATCTTTGGTAGAGTTTGAGAGAAGCATTGCTAACCCAGTGGAGGAATTTTTGAATGCCGAAAGAGCATGGATTCAACAGCAGCAGATGGCTCATGATATGATAAAAACTTAGAGTATATGTAAAGTATTTGTTAACAATAAACGAGTGCCTTAAAGAATAAAAAACAAAATAAGGGCATGCCTATCAATACAGTCAAGTGAGATATATATTGACATGAATAAAATTTACTTGTCATTATACTCTTGCTTGGTCATTAATCTATCCTGCCTTGTTTGTGTGTAGGCATGGTTTAATTGTTTTTTATTTGTATAATTTTATTTGTATAATAAAATGTTTTGTTAAATCATCTCGTAAAAATTGTGCAGCTAAAGATTTCCCAAAATGAAATATCATTTTTTAACTATGCAAAGGTTCTGTGCGCATGATCATACCAGGTGCAATATTTGTTCCAGTTTAAAATATATTTTATTATCATAAATTTTAACACGGCTATGTTTATCCCAACACTTTCTAGTAAGTCAGTTCCTGAATGTTGAACTTATAATTTATATTTAGGTTTTCTATGATTATTATTTATTTATACCAATAAAATTCACTATAAAACAACGTGTATGGATACAACAAATTGCTTTTATTCATGCTTGGAAATACATTACTACATAAGTTGACATTATGTAAATATTTTCGTGACCAACTAGATGCGCGTTGCGTAAAGTGGCCCGAAGAAGCCGTTCTCATATGAAGTGGGGTAAACATAGTCGCTACTTCTTGATTAATACATACATATTAATTTCATATACAGTAAGAGAAATTATATGGGTCGTCGCCATAATTGGAAATTTTCACCTACAACAAAACGTTCACATACCTGTGGTGTAAATATATATAAAAAAATAGATATAAAATCAAGGCCTACCCTGCCACATAACGCAATGATGTCATATTGTCTTTATAATAACATCCTACGTAGTTCAACAATAGATGTAGAAAGTAATTTTGATATCTGCGGTTGTTTCTATTAAAGTTTTAAATAAAATTTCTTGTTTCTGTACAATTTTTTTATTTAAAAATCATTAAAACTTGTTTTGATTTAATACTTGTAAATAAGTGTAGTCCTTATGTAAATATATAAGTGTATTATTTTAGACTGATGTATTTTATTTGTTGTAATTTTGTAAATTTGGTGTTTTTCAAATAAAGTAGAATAACGTCTTAGACTTGATTCTGTGTTCCAATGATGACCTTCGTATGCAAGATAGCAAATATTTCGATTTATTTTTGGATACATTTGTTTTACTGGTACAACACATTGTTACCCAGCACTTCGCTGCTGTAAATATTATCATAAAATATTTAAAATAATTTTCGTGCTTCAAATTTCATCTCACACATTTTCCAATGGAGCAGGTGTATGTAATAACGAGTTGTTTAACGTAATCGTGACTAGAATAATTCATGTTTGATTACATATTAACACTTATATTCACGTGATTCGCACAACTAGGCAATATAACGCCCTTTTAATAAACTGTAGTTATACGCTCGGTTTATATTGGATGTATTTCTGAATATTGCCTACGTTTTTCATGAACTTTATTCGCGGAATTCGCAAAGTCAATTTCCGAATTTTGTAGAATTGAAACCGTATAATTTATATTAATTAAAATCGTTAGAAAACAAGGTTTGCGAGGACAAAACTAACGTGTTGCTATTATTCTTTTGTGGATATACCTCAAGGCATAAGTTGACAGTGGCGGGCGGACATGCGTGTTGACAGAGGCGTAACAACAACATCGACGGCCCAGGTGCAAATGATAAATGGGCCCCCGATTTTGCGGAGCAAAAAAACAGGTCCCTATATTGCAGTCTTGTATATAATAAATAAAGGAAGAATTGTAAACACATGGTTAGTAAAAGAAATAACATAAATTAAAGGCTTCTATAATATTATTAGAAAATTTCATATCTGCAAATTTTCTAAGAATATCCTCGATATTTAATTCACTCGCTCTCTTATTTTCTACTGACAAAATGGCTAGTCCCGACCATTTTTCTTCAGTCATTGAGCTTCGTAAATGGTTTTTTATTAATTTTAATTTAGATAATGACTTACTGGTAGGGCTAAAAATAATAAAAGTGAAGTATAAACATCCGGGAAAACCAAAATAAGAGAGTAATTTTGAATAATTAACAATTCACTTAACGAAAACAATTTAGTTATTTGTGGTATCAAACTTGCCCTGAAGGATAAGAACTGAGTAGAAGGAAGATGTTAAATCAGATTAATACTCACTATACAGACGTTTTGCTACGTCATTCAATTCTCCATCAGTTGCTGTTTCTAGAGTTGTGGGGTGTAAACTGGAAAAACTACAAGCGATCTCATTTCAACTTTCAACACGTCTCCGGATTTCCATCACTATGCTGTCGACGGTAACATTGAAAACTTCAGTTTCAAAATGATGTTCTGCATTCATAATTATCCGATCTTCGAATATCTCACCAGCTAATAGTTTTGAAATTTAGGTTCAAGTCCCCATAATAATGCTTTGTTTTTGCACTTTCTTTAAATAAACTAAACTCTCTCCTTAAAACCTGCAAAATTGTATAGAAACTGAACAGCTTTCGACAGTTCAATATTTTGTAATTGTAACAACAATAAGACAGCATCCACATACTGCAAATTATTTGAGAGAATTACGAAAATAATTATATTTTCAAACCTTTCAAATTTTTGTTTAAATGCTTTTGATCTTAACATTTCTTCTATGTTTTTGATGAGCGGAACTATTTGTTTAACTCTTTATCACATTTGTAAAACTATATTTCAGGACATGCCATGATGACTGTCTCGATGATCAACGAGTTACGAGACACCAAGGAAGAGTATAGAGTTTCCTACCTTTTACCACTACTTGATAATAATACTGTGAGACCTTCAACTAAATTAAGTGATGCTAACATAGCGTCGTTAAGTACTAAATTAATGTGTGCGGCGCAATATACTTATTTACCATTTTTATATTTGGATTTAAATTTAGTTTGTACTCTACCATATATCCCTCTCATAACATATGCTCTGTATTCCATCTTCACATTATTCGAAAATATTTGAATAATTTCATTTTGTCCAATAATTCTTTTAAGACTTGGTCTTACCTTGAAAGCAATCCAATAATTGTTAGAGACATACATTGGTTTTCGTTTTGAATTCTTTCGTCATGACCTCCGAAAGGCAGATTACACAAAGCATGGGTTAGAGTTACGTTAACCACCCATTCCAGAACTTTCGTCCAATAATTAACTTCGTTACATATAGCATTTTCTGCTTCTTCTGATAATGTTTTAAGGGAATGCCACCGATCATATATCATGCAATTGGAAATATGAATACTAGATTATTCATGTGCTTTAATCTTTTTGGAAATATGAAACCAATCTCGAGCTCCAATAACCCACGCAGTATCCGTACAAATAAACAGCACATCCGACAATATGCAGTGTCTGGCATCGTAGAGTAACAAAGCCATGTTCGTTTTATTTACACACCAACTTTTTTATTGGATAATAGTAAGCTTCTGATAAACTCCTGCTATTCTGCGTCGGATATTTAGGAAATTGGTAAACAGGCTGATTTGAGCATTTATTGATAATATACTGTTTAATATCACTAGTTGACGGATCTTTAAAATTAACTTTATTTTGATTTTCAAAATTAAGATGATTTACTTTAATAATGTCTGTATTAATTAATAATGCGCCACTATTTTCTGGTATTTGCATCTTGGCAGGTTCAAATTGTTTGTCTTGGGCAAATACATTTGAACAAAATGGAAATAACAAGTCTCCGGTATAATCACTTTGCACTGATTCTTTCACATTTCTCTTCTAACTGGTCATCGATTGAAACAAGCTTTAGATTTAAAAAGTTTTTAATCTGCTTAAGTTTCCTTTTTGCTGAACCACTGAGATATTTGATGTGTTTTGTTTGGCGTAATGATGTAAGGGGTAATTGAAAATAATTTCAATGAAACTGTAAATTTTTACTCAATAGTCACTAATAATAAAGCAAATAAACTAATGTATTGTTTTAAATATGTATCTATTATTCAAAGTAAAACGTCTGCGCTAACGGTGTCAATCGTATTGAATCTACTAACATGTTATAAAGCAAATTCAACCTAAATTATCTACCTCAATACATAAATATTAGGATGTAAAATGCCGACATCTTCCATAACAAAATAGAACAAACTTACAAATGCGAGTGTACACGCAAAGAAAAAACAACCTCTATGGGAACTAAAAGCAGGTATTGGAGACGCACAAACAACCTGAGTCGATTCGTGGAAATTGACAGTCGGTCATCAGCTTTTTAAATAAAATAAATTAATTAAAAACTCGAAATCTTACAGGAGGCGTCAACATCTTGTATTATTTTATCTTCCCTAATGGGCCCCAGGGATGCGATGCCTAAATTATATATTTTAAAAATATAACTGAAGGTTTTCATGTGATGTATTGTGTCTACTGTGTAAAGTAAAATAACAGCAAGAACCCTTTTTGTGCTCATATTATTGGATCCTTTTTTTTGCTCTTCGATTATTCATTTTTGCTTTTCAGTGTGACCCGCAGACATATTTAATATCTGGCAACCCTAATGGGCCCCCAGAGCTGCCTGGTTGGACCACCTGCACCATTGGATGGTACGCCATTGCGTGTTACGTAAAGTGCTTCGCTGAAGCGAACCTCAAATGAAGCAGGGTAAACAGAGTTATTGTCTTGGGGTCGATATTTTGTTGTTTATTCAACGTCTGGGCCTAGGGTACTACACCTGTCGATTTTTTCCGAATGTTCCAAAATGAATATGTATTTTTAACATGCTTGTGACCTCAATTACCTACAATGCACTGGACTCACTGCTTTATGTCCTTCCTGGAAGACGCTTAGGCATTTTCCTAACGAAAAGAGGTAACCACAAGGCTACATCACGTTCCACTAGTCCGCTGACTAACCTTGAGCTACAGGTGGCTTGTAATGTGGTTGATTTAGGTGATTTTTACTACATCAGCTTCACTTGCCCCGTACATTCGCTCTGTGCTATTGAATTATCTTAAGCAGCACAACAGCATTGTCAATGTCAATGGATTTCATAATCGGTGGCTGCAATTATTTAGTTCTTATCTTTCTAGTCGCATATTATATTTGATATTGTGGCCTTAGATTGTATTATTTTGGTCCATAATTTGACTTCAGGGCTCCAAGTCCAGTGCATTCTTTTTTGTTAGTCTTTAGTGACATCACCTCTGTCGTCGAAGTTAATAAACTTTTTCGAATTTTGAATTGAAACTAATATATATTATATCAAGTGCAACAAATACTTTCTCTTGTAATGCGGTCTACATAATATCTCTGATAGGCGTGTGTAAGTCGTCTTATGTTAAATATTGAAAAATGTAAAGTTATTCTTTTTTACTTGTTATTATGGTTGACTACGATTACTCTCTCAGCTACACAATTATTTCCTGGTCTACAGATATCGGTGTAATCTTTGATTCAAAATTAAATTTTAGTGAGCATGTTTATAAGAGGGACAGGTCACAGCAAATCCGGAATCCGAGACGAAGCTCTTCTACTTAGCGCTATATTTCTTCCATTGGATCAAAGCTTGAATAATCTGTGGAAAAATTAGTTCAACGAAGATTTTTGAAATGGACCTAGTTTCATCAAATATCTTTTGTTTTATATTGGAGGGGAATATTCTCTCGGAGATTTCACTCAATCTGCATCATCAATTTACACTCGTGTCAAGTATTTGGAGGCAATCAGGTGAATTTGTATGCCATACGTAATGTAATTTATGTTTTATTTATGGTATTTTTGTTCCGCTTTTTTTCTTGACAGGCACCAATTCTTTTTACTTAGATTGTTTCAATAGAAATATTAGCCCGTTAACTTCCCTTTATTTAATGTGTTTGACAATATGTCATATGCAAGGAATGTTTTTTAAGACGCACCATAGGTCAAGTCAAATTTCATTATGCTCATGTAAGTGGTATTTTTTTTTAAATGTACCATAGGAGAAATTATGGGTCCTGTGCTAGCTTCGCATATATTTTTAACAAACTTTACCTACACAACATTTAGGATATATGCATTTGAGAATTTGATTCAATTTATTTTTGTTTTAAATTTAAATAAAAATATGTGGATGTTTTTTAAAATGTGAACATGCAACTTAAAGATGAATATAAAACAAACTTTTACACAAAATTAAATATTATTTACAATACGTCTTCAAAATGATTCCCATTTACTTTACGGCAGAATCCTTATATTGTAAAGCACTGGGCATATTTTATAATTATCCAGTAGTTATTTTAGCACAAGCATTTGTTATTCGTTGTTTTTGAGCAATAATACTACTTGTTGGTACTTATTCGGCTTGAAGAATTAAAATGTTGGTAATTATTCACTCGAAGGAACAAAATTTTGGGTATGTTAGTGTTTACTTCGAAGGATCTATGTGAACTGTAAATATAATGGCGCGGATACTGTTTCGTGAAAATAGAAGTAAATATCTTATATGTAAACGTGAGTAAATGTTTTTGCTTTTTGTTAATTCTAATAAATGCAGACGTGTATATGTGTGGGATCACTCTTCTCGTGCGTTGTATTAGGGACGTATTAGGAATGGTATATGTATATCGTAATATACACAAATGATTATTTATAATGCACGCACACGAATACAATTAACTACGCGTGCCCGAATTGCAAGAAACTTATAGACAATTTACTGAATTTGAATTGTTTAACAGTTAAATCAAAATTACGTCGACTCTATGAGAGTATATATGAAATGTTGTCTTTAAGAATATAAAATGCACTATTGAAACTTTAATGGATTTGAATTATTTTACAGTATGATCAAAAATACGTTGACGCTGGGAGCGAGTATATGAAGTGTTCTTTTCAAAAATGCACGATTAGCCCGACCGACTTTAGGTATAAAACTTCCCTCTCCTCCCTTTTCTCTTACAATTATATATAATAAGACCTAGCACGTAGTGTAAAAGATAAAGTATCACGTTTTTGAAAAACCTATCCACAGGTAAATAACAGGATTGAGGTCACATTTAATTAAATAAAGTTAAAAACATTTAGGCAACATAATATGCAAGTACAGAATGGTGGTTGCGAAATCATGGCGTAAACACTACTTTATTGTAAATGTGTGTTTTTAAATGTCCCCAGAGGAAGAAATCATTTGGTGACCTGGCAGGCAACTTGACGTGCCCACCACGGTCAATCTATCGATGGGGAAAAGCTGCATATAAGAAATTCTTAATTTCTACGGTCACCAATATTTAATTATCTAATAGCTGCAGGTTCAAATATATGTCTCCGCTCAAATTACAATTAATTCAAATTTAAAAATCCTAATAGGCTCCTCGAATTCCCTTGGTAAAAGTTCCTGTAGGTTAATGTATTTATAGGAATGGTAACCTTCTTTTTCAGAACTTTAAAAATAGTAGTAATCGCAGAGACTTCATGTGCGATTTGGAATTGGCCGTTCAAGAAATGATACAGCTAACGTTGTACATACCTTTCTACCGTACATATTTGTATTTTCTCGTCGGTACTGCACATATTGTTAAGTTAAATTTTTTTTTATTTACCTCACCATA
Source organism: Sperchopsis tessellata (assembly GCA_033557685.1). Classification (NCBI taxonomy): domain Eukaryota; kingdom Metazoa; phylum Arthropoda; class Insecta; order Coleoptera; family Hydrophilidae; genus Sperchopsis; species Sperchopsis tessellata. Next base: position 21,162 of record JAWQRN010000590.1, read on the forward strand.
GTGCTACCCGTTAAAGGATTTAGAACTTACAATTGGGTAGTTCCTATTTTGTCCACGTTACCTTAATGGGGTGTGTTTCCTGTTTCCGTGACGCCCAGATTAAAAAAAAGACATTAGCGTACCAATCATCTTGAGCATCAGAATTCGTTTCGGTCAGATCAGATATCATTATCATAATTCAATATTACGTGTACATAAATTGGCGTAAATCACATATTATTTCGTTCCATCGCTAAAAGTAAATATTCTTTCGTAATCTGCCGTGAAGACCGTTCATAGAGCAAACAAACAAACGCTTTTGTGTTGTAAGCTTAGCGTGCATAAAGTGTATTCACATATTCTTGTGTTACCTTCCTTTATCCCTTTAGGAGTAGGTTCACGACATTTAGGCATATCGTTGATTTACACAATTAGTAAGTATTAATACATAATTTCATTTCATGATCCACTTATAATCTTCGTACTCGCTCAACACAAACCACGTGGTTTCATGCATGTATGTTTGTTTAGCTAATACAAATATTAGCAATGTATTCCAATTAATGATATTGACGTTTGCATTGAAAGGTCAGTTAATGTCAAAATATGTATGTGAAGTTAGCGCCTGACTTCCTATGTAATCCTATGGTGCATTTTAAACTAAACTACCATTTCTTTTCCTTTTTTTCTTATTCAGCTTTCATTTGTTCACTGCTGAACATAGGCCTACCCTAGCGTCCTTTAATCTTCTCTATTTTTGGGTTTCTGCTAGTAGTTGGTCCCTTATGTCTCTTTGATATCATCCACCAATATTTTATGTAGTCGACCTTCACTTCTTTTTATTGTTCTTTGCCGCTACTGTAGTATTCTGGTAGTTCATTCATCATTGTTTTTTCTACGTAGGCGACCCGCTCAACTCCATTTAAGCTTAGCGATACGTTCGTTGATATCAGTTATTCCTGTCTTTTCTCTGATTTCCTTATTTATAATTTTATCTCGGAGACTTATATCCAGCATTCTTCTTTCCATCGACCTTTGAGTGACGCTTAATTTCTCAGAACTTTTCTTTGTTAGTGTAGCGGTTTCCATGCCATATATTGAACTAGTAATATACGGCAGTTGTACACTTTTCTATTCAGACATATTGGTATTGTATTGTTATTAAGAATATATCCTAGTTTTCCGAAGGCTAGCCAGCTATGCTGTATTATTTTGAATATATCCGCTGTATGGTTTAATTTTCCAAGTCTTATTTGGTGTCCCAGATAAATGTACTCTTCTGTTTAGTCGATGGTTATATTCTCTATTCTAAAGTTGTTGTGGCTTTTTAAAAGTATTTGTGTCTTTCCTAAATTTATATTGACGCCTGTCTGTTTAGCTGACTCATTTAAGTTGATTCATCATCTCCTCTAATTCGTTCCCGTCCGGACTAATAAGTACTATGTAATCGGCAAATCGTAGATGGTTCAAACACTTTCTGTCAACATTAACTCTTTTTTGGTGCCATTCATGATTTTTAATGATGTTCTCCAGGGCCAGTGTGAACAATTTTGGAGACATCGTATCGCCTTGCCTTAAGTTAATTAGATTTGGGCTTGTAGTATGTTTTTGTTTGCCTTATTATTATAGTAACTGGAGTAATACTTTATATTGTGTTATTATGTTTCATCTTCGATCTTATTTATGATTAGAATATTTTCTTATTGAAGAGTGAACTATAAATAAATAAGGCTAGCACCTTTGCATTATAGAATTTATGTGTAAGCAGCGGAGAACAACAAGAAAGTTCGATCACAAATGATATTAAAATTGATTTAAATTAAAAGAATCACAGATGAAATAATGAAATTTATTTCAATGAAAATAAGTTGATTATGATAAGCAAGCTTTATGGGAATAATTCATATTTATGTCTTTGTGACTTAGTAGTAAATATATTTCGTTTTTAGTCAAATTTACCAATGGTGCTTTATCTACAACAAATGGTTTCTAAATATCGTTAATATGAGAGATGCACTCATGATATTTCAGGAAGAATAAAATAAAACTGTGTTCATAATATGAGAAAAAAATTGACGAAATGATAAATGTGCAAATAAAGTATAAAATACAAAGAGATTGTAATTTTGACGGAGCACATATAGGCTACGTAAAATAAATTTGTGGAACGTATATCTATTTCTGAGAGACAATCTTTTTCGAGAAGCTGTGGATCTTGAATTCATTTAAAATAAATCTAAAATTCCGAACTAGGAAACCCATTAAATTAATAAAACTGTACATTTGCTTTTTATGTTTGTACAAATATTGGAAAGGCATGAATCTCATTGAATGTAAATTGTTTATGATAAGAACCAAGTCAACATATTTTTCTCATGACAGAAAACTGATCTAGACTTCAGCGGGAACAATGGCTTAACTAGGAATGAAAGCCATGACAAAAAGCATAAATCCGTCTAGTGGGCGTCTTTATTAATATATAGCTGCATGATCTGTATGTTAGGTATGGGTCTCTAAAAAACAGCCATTCACTGGGTGATAGATGATTTTTAAGTATTGTGTACTGAAGAAATGTCTCATTCTTTTCACATTATTGAACAGAGAAACCATTTAATGAATTCGATATTAATAAACTGTTTTCAAAGATCGACCTTTGATTGGGATCGATCTTTGATCGGGGATCAATCTTCGTTCGGAGATAGATCTTTGATCGGGGATTGATCAATCGATCTTATAATGGACCTTGAACCCAACTTTACCAGCATGATCTTCTTCTTTTAAATAATTATTTTATCTTTTTTTAAATTTTATGATGAATTGGAAGTGGTTTAGCTACCAAAAATATCGGTTACAACTCTCCTTTGATATTGTAGATTGCTATTGTTATCCAACAATTATCTTTGTTTCTACCCTTAATCAATTGATTTTCGATTGGGGATTAATCTTTGATCGGCGATCGATCTTCGATCACAAACCGATTTTATGATAAAGAATCGTTCTTTCTGTCAATCGATCTTTTGTGTTATTTTTAGACGATGGATATTATATCTTAAAATGCGACTTGAACCCAGTCCTACACATAACATGAAACTGGACAGTTGGTAATTGTCTGATTGAACATGAGCTATTTGTACAATTAATATTTATTTTCAATAAGAACATGTAGTTCAGTTAAATTAAATACATACTTGTATATTTGGTTGCCTGGTTAGACTTTTTCTTCTGTTTAAAATTCGTATGTGCTGCCCTTGTGAAGTGCTGAAAACTAACTCGTTCAGATAACAGCCATTACGTTTACACTACAGCAGCAGCAACGAACATTGATCTGTAAGATTACAAAATAGAAAAAAGGTGTTTTGAGCGATTTCAATGGGTAAACATTTATTATTTAAATAGTTTAAACTATTGGTTTGGTAATTGAAGTTGTAATCATTAAAAGCGAATTCTATAGATAGAACAATATTTTATATATTGAAGTATATAGCTTGCTGCATTAATCATGTATTATTATCAAAGAATAATGGAACCTGCATATATTTTTTTATGAAGTGATACAGATGTATTTCTAACAACCCTGCAGACAGAAATAATTCTGGGTCGTCAAACTCCAACACTGCATTCACAGACTGACTCGTTTACTTTAATTTCATTTCGAAAGTATCCTACAATAAAGTTATCTGACCAGCATTTCAGCCAGTTGATATGCTTTTAAAAATACATTTCTCCAGCTAGGCGGTATAAAACTGTACTTTCTTCGGTGGCAAAAGTCTTTATTATTTCACCCCATACTAAGATATAAAGTTGCAGTACAAAAACATTTTATGCCAGAGAAGTAGCAATAATAACTACCGCATGTAATCGACAATACAACTAATTTGAAATCATATATTGTAATGTCACAACATATATCAAGATGTAATAGGTAAGTACGTAAGTATTAGATTTGACCCGTCTCACTGTATGGACCATAATTACAAATTATTGTAAATATATAAAATTGATAGCAATCAAAATGTTTGACCATAGTAACTCCAGAACTTCAAACAGTATCATAGTACATAGGTACACTAGAGACCAACACAATAATAAAAGAGATAAAAATATGTACTAATATAAGTTATTACTGATTTTTAATTAGACATTGTTAATTGTAGATTTAAATTTTAAAACAATAATTTGTTTATGAAAAAAATGACAGGGTTGCTGTCTATTACGATTTATTTAAACAATATAATATATGAGCGTACTTTAAGTTTGCAAAATTTAAAAATGCCGATTCAATTCGGTATATATTCGCCCACTTATCTGTTCGTTCGCGTATCAAATGCAACCGGCGGCATATTTACTCCTTAAGCTCGGTCACATATAACGCACGACGCTTCTATCGATGCTTTATAATAAATGACACCCTCTTGCGTAGAACTAAGAAACTAACTTAAGGTGAGTTGTAAGGTTATGGAGGCTAGAATCCATATATCTGATAGGTCACAGTTATTCGTACTGTAACTTTTTGAAATTATATTAAGATAATGTTTACAGTGATTAAGAATATGTATATTTATTGATCGGTCTACCGTCTAAGCTGAATTTTATATAAGATGCTTTCAGTCAGTGGTAGATTCCAGATCCCATTTTAGTGTCAGCGTATTATTGGATGTAGCAATGTATATGAAATTCTGGGCAGTAAAATAAATTCTTCTAATTTTTAAGTGATTGTTTAGTTTATTTAATTATACTGTATTAGGCTAGTTAGTAAGATTATGTTTGACTTTGAATATATTCTAGTGCATACATTTTGTTTACATTACTTTATTTATTCTTTTATTACCCCATTGCTATGGTTATAATTCTTAAATATAAATCATTACCATTTAATAGCACGTTACTATTTTATGTGTTAATTACTTCATAATTTGGTATTGCCGTATCGCTTCGTAATATTTATATAATTTTTTATATATAATGTTACTTGCCACCTTTTTTACTTAGGATATTTTAAGTCGCACTAAAGATAAGGTATTCAAATCAGTAATTTCTATACAAATCGTATTATAGCTAGTAGTGCATTTTCCATTGGTAATTTTTGGATAAAACTGCTGACACGCTCGATTTTCAATGGTGACACTATAGTGAGTAATAACAAAAATATCCACTTTTAAGCGTATCATAAATTTTACTTAGGAAGCAAATTTAACAAATAAAACTAAAAATTATAAACAATCAAAAGTGTTAAGTTTGTTGGTTTCTACTTTTTACAATTCAAATAATTGCTACCAAAACTACTTAAGTCAATATTTATAGATAAAACTTATTTTACTTCTTACAAAACTAAACAAATATAATTATTGAATAAGTTTTAAGTCACAGTGAACACTTGCTCTAAAATATCGAAAATTAAACTATTTGTGGAAATTTAAAGTAACCAGATATACATCATTGTATATGTTTATACCATATGCAGCATCAGAAAGTATATAATACAACTATAGATTAAAGTTTTATTTTTATAAGATTAGTGTATAAAATAATTGCGATATACTGCTGGACGAGTTTTAAGTAAAATTTTCTCAAAACTGCATTTCCGAAATTGCCGTGCAGGATTAGTTAAAAACTATTAAGCCGATTGAGTTCAAACTTTGTAGAAATGTTAATAAAATTATTACCTTCTAGTTGTAGCGAATTATTTTTGAAAAATAAAAAAAAATACTTTTTTAATATAAATTTTGCATGAAATTTTGATTCTTTTTTGAATGCGACAATATTTTTAAATTTGCATTATCTTCATTTTAATTACCGTCAAATAGAAACTACACATGTTCTAACTGAAAAAAATTTTGATTTTTGTTGTAAATCAATGTCTATGGGAAGCTAGACTGCATGCCGATTCGGAACTACCACCGCAGCCTTTATACTAATAAAGTATGCCTACAGTTTGATTAATGCAGAATAAATATTTCTTAGTAAAAAAAATTCCTCAAAATTAACTAATTTTTTCCCGTATAATTGTATATATAACCCAAAGGTTTCAAGCCAAAATTCCCTTGTTGGTAACCCTATTGCGCAGTTTATTTTCTATATTCTATCAATATATTTTAATTTTTGAATACACATTGCAAATTCAGAACATATTATGAAATACAATACAAATTTCAGTAAATAATGTTGAAATTAAATAGACTACTATTAATACGTAAAGAACACACAATTAGTACTAATTTTACACCCCATTGGAAGAAAAAGGAGGTTATGTGTTATTGCTGGAACATATACGGGTTTTAATTATAGTCGGCAACCAACATTACTGCTATGTTGAATTATATAAGTAACACAGCACCAAAAAGTACTTATTGACAGAGCTTAAGGAACCTAAGTAAATATGCAGCTCCGGTGATCTGTATATGAGACTAATTTCTATTTCAGTAGGGTACATACGAGCTTTCCTTAAAATAGCGTTTAGCACTTTATAAGTCTCGTCCCAACAAATTATAACAGAATATGTCCCCAACTATATTAGAGCATTATAAACATACTTTAATGTTTTCAATGATAAAATATATAGAAATTAGTAGTTTTTTCTTACTAGTTTAGGTATATTAACACTTTTTTTTTGATAAATGTGGGACGAAAATAGAACATTCATTGCTCAATAATTTAAATTCAAAATTAGAGAATTGACATTAAAAATGCGAAACGATAATAGCCCTTCAAGAAATGTTAGCATATACGGCTTGATTAAAAATTTCCTGCAAACATATCTATATGATTATAAGAAATTCCATAAGCAAATAAGGTACTTTACAACAAACAGGGAAATGAAAGATAAATAAAGCGTTAAATTTAATTTGAGAAAAAAGAAATTGAATCAGAAATTCCTAACAATTGTTGAAATGGCTTACATGACTATTTGCTTTGAGCAGTAAGAGAAAGATAAATGGCGTATATATATATATATATATATATATATATATATAT